>CAJVPY010002977.1:0-14961 GCA_910591965.1 Dentiscutata erythropus | reverse complement strand
ATTGTAAAATAGTTTTTTTATATGTTGCACACCGGGTGAAAAGTCAGTCGTGTAACATCGACGGTCGCTCCTGTAGCATAACACGGCTTGGATGGCATCTTAGAGTATATAACAAATATGTAATTTATAAAAAAAAAAAATATGTAGTACATAAATTAAGATAGAATGTATCGGTATATGGTTCACAAAGAAAAATTCCTTAAAACAATCTGACTCTAACCATTCAATTGCAGTATAAAATTTAATAAATTTTTTTTAGCCATACGTGTTATCATAGTAAAATCTAATCACTACTATCAAGATGTTTGGTGGTTATTCACGTGATGTGATGGCCTTATAGTAAATCGTAAATCGGAGTTTAAATTACACTTTAATAATAACGTCATTATTCCGTAATAATAAGGGTCAAGACGTAATTTATACGTCATAGAAGTAATGTAATGACTCGTAATGAGGCGCAGTAAACCGTCTATAATACAGTTTTTTTTTTAATAATGACAAGATAAAACAAACTGAAGTCAGGAGAAATTTTGTACAAGAAATATACGTTCATCATACTTTTCTCATTCTATAGACGTAATTGCGTTTCTTTTGTTTCTTTTCGTTCTTCAACTAACAATATGCCAGTAATTCACAATGACCGGTTTTTTCCATTCAATTACTTATATCGAATATAGTGTTCGTGAAAATATTTTTAACTAAATAAAGAAAATAAACAAATAAAAAGGCGTGATTAGTTAAAGTTTAAATCGAAATGTCCATGACAATAATCATAAATTGTCTAAAAAAAAACAATTATTATATAAAACAAGAGAATTTGACTTCTATATCAGCACTATCGCCTTAGCCAAATTACCAACTCAGTATACATTTATTCAAAATAATATAAATTATAGTTACACTTATGTTAGCATACTGTATATATATTTATTTTAAACGAATTTATACATTATGTATTTCTGTCTTAAACCATTTTAATATGGTCGCCAAAACCAGTTACGTAACATGTACGTACGTACGTACGTACGTACCTAATCTTTTTTGAAATCATGTTTTAGTGCCCTGCCTGCACAGCTGCAATATGCGATTCAAAAAAAACGTAACATGTATACGTAGCTAATAGATTACATACTTTACTTACGTACGTTCCAGTCAGTAGGAGGTGTGTACGTAAGTACGTACGTAACGTTAATGTGTAACAATATTTACCGGTGAAACCCGGACAATTCCTAAACCCCCAAAAAAAGAATTGCCGTTTATATTGTTATAAAAAAAATATATATATAAAAAAAAACTTGAAAATTCAAATATATTAAGTTATTTAAATAAGAACATAGTATGTATAATACGTACGTTCGTACTTTACATATTATACGTACATTTACTTATCTAAATATGGATTCGAAAGATTGCGATAATTTTGTTTATGCAGATTATGTATGATCTTTCTAATGTAATGAATTAACTTATACAGTATGTTATTTAGAGCCGCTGTTTAATAACTTTGTAAATTATACTATACAACTTTTACTGTCATCAATTTATTATTTTTTTTTCTATGATGACGATTTGCAAACCAATAATAAACAATTTTTTAAAAATTTACGAGTTAATATTCGTACTCCACTTTTTTTGATAAACGTGGTTGAGTATTATTACTTAAATTGTGATACAATACGATGAAAAATTTGCACAATCACAAAAATCATAATTATTGTTTTAAATCATAGTGATGCCTTATTAATTTTTTTTACAAAGCATATACGCACGTATTATCGGTTAAGTTCCAATAAAAAATTATAATTCACGTGTATAACACAAAGAATTTTTAATAATTGAATTAATGGCATTTTAAGAAAGTAAATTATTACCTAAAAATAGGGATGTTAACAGTCTGGTTCAATCTGGTCAATTTTGATTCAAGTCTGGTCTGTTCTATTATGGTTTTCAGTCTTAAAACTTTTCTAGTCCAGACCGGTCCAGACCTGTCAATTTTTGGTACAGGTTTAATCCGGTCCATTATGGTCTTCAGTCTTAAGACTTTGCTAGTCCAGACCGGTCCAGACTGGTCAATTTTCTAGTCTATTATGGTCTTCGGTCTTAAAACTCTGCTAGTCCAGACCAGTCCAGCTTTTAGACTTAGAGCAGAACAATTTTTTTTTAAGTTCGGACCGGTCTTAAGACTAACTATGGCATATCGATATTAGTCTAAGACCGAACCCCTACCTAAAAAAAAAATAATAATAAAATAAAATAAAATAATTTTTTTTTTTTTATTTACAATTTCCTTAATTAATCATAATTAACAAACCGTTTATCTTAACTCTTATTTGATGAAACTGGCTATCTATTACTAGCTTAAAAATCCATATTTAAAGCAACATAACCCCATACATCACAGAATTCGCAGATATTAACATAATCGACCTAAGACACGTAAAAGACAAAAATAACTGAAAAGAAAAACTAATTACAAATAAAGCAAATAAAGGCCAATAAAGAAAAACCATTTCTTAATTATCGAAGAAGCAATGGTTAAACATAACCCGCGAAAAAAATAATCATCATTCAATGCATAAAATAAAATCATCGCATAAAAAACGAAAATAAAATCATCGCATAAAAAACGAAAATAAAATCATCGCATAAAAAACGAAAATAAAAGCAAATCGTATCGATCGGAATTTTCCTGACAAAAGCACTGATATAAAAACAAATCGTAGCAAATTAAGAATGTATGAAAGGAAATTAAAAAAAAAAGGAGGAGAAAATAAAATCCAGATTTATACATTATTATAAACATAATAGTTAAAACTATTCATCGTTCTCGTTTTATTTCTTCCTGTGATGTATCACTAAGTTCTTCAGTGGCGTCATCCTCAGGATTATCAGGATTATCAAGATTATCGGGATTATCGGGACTATCGGATTTAATGATATTACTTGGAGTTGAAGTTGAAGTAGTGGCAAGTTCATTAGTTTGGTCTAATGAATCGTTATTATTCACTCTTTGATAACGAAAGTCTTTACGAATAGTAAGTTTAATTCCCTGGCTAGCAAATGCTTTAGAAAGCGCGGTTGATTCTAATTAATAAAAATTAGGTAATTAAAAAAAAAAAAATTATGCATAAAAATTATTTATCGGAAAATTTCTTTTGCAACTGGATGAAAACCTGAAATTATTTTTAACCGCCCCCTTTGTACTCTTCATACCTGTCATACCCGGAAACTTTTTTGCAGAATATACCCTAAAAGGTGCACTATATACTTCAGCTGCTACATCCCCACGAAGTTTTGTAAATCCTTCATATGATCTATTTTTGATTTGGAAAAATAAAAGTGATTTAAAATGAATTTCCAATAAGAGAACAATAATATCGGATTTTAAAAGAGATCAGATATTCGTTGTTTACGTTAATGATTATCAATAACTTTGATAAATAACTTTGATAAATAACTTTGATAAATAACTTACGGAGATAATAGTCCTCTAACATCGCAGAACGAGAATTTTAAGGTATATGTACCTTCAATTCTGACTGATAAATCTTGAAATATAAAATAAATTCCTCGTTGACCCGTATGATCTCTAAGTAGGTATGCAGATGATGTACAATGACCTACAAGTGTTCTTATACACAATGGTGGATTTAATGACATAATACTTGAAGTCGGTCCAGTAGTTTGACCAGGTATAGATGATGGATTAATAACAAGACTTCGTTCTTCTTTACGATCCTCAGACCATAAGGCTGCATGAATAATCATCATAGTATGATCGATGGAACTAGTGTATATAAAATTATAAAGTGTAAATGAAAATCATTAGTTAAAAATCAGATTAGTTAAAATCGCATCATTCAGTTTAAATCATTCAGTTTAAATCATTCAGTTTAAATCATTCAGTTAAAATCATTTTCAGTTAAAATCATTTTCAGTTAAAATCATTTTCAGTTAAAATCACTTTCAGTTAAAATCATTTTCAGTTAAAATCATTTTCAGTTAAAATCATTAGTTAAAAAAAAGAAAAATAATAAAAGACAATATACTGCATTTAAATTATCTATTATCTTGATTTTAACTAAATATGTAATAGTTATTAACGCTAAAGTTATCTATATAATTCCGATTACTAACGCCCGTGATAAAAAAAAAAAAAAAATATCATGCTGATAATTGATGACGTAATGGGTTAATAGTAGATGGCATATACCGAAAATTACATAATATCAATGTATGTAATATCACGGGTGTGAGCGAAAGGATTTATTTCATATTAATAATTCCTTGGTTAAACATTAATAAATAATTATAGTATTCATTATTAATTACCTCTCTGATTCAGGAGTTCCATCAGGAAATGTTACATAAAGCCTGACGACCGGCGGTGGGTCTATTGGACGACGGTCTTTATCTCCAAAACCACACATCCTCGCTCTTATGGGTTCTTGAGAGACTTCTAATCGATACCTATAGCTAGATAGAAAAATTAAAAAGGCATAGTTATAGTCATAAAAATGCACGATATACGGACTATATTATATGTTTGTTTCTTATTTGATTTTTTTTTTTTAAAGGGTTATTTAGTTGTTTGTTTATTTAAAAAAAAAATTCATTATTATTTTTTATATGATGCTTTAATATCTTTTATGAGAATATTTTTTATTACTGTACGTGGCATCATATTATCTCATTTTATGCAGTGATTTTAAAGAAAAAATAATAATAATTACTTGGAGATAGGCATTTTATTCCTTTATGGGAAGAGGTTAAGGAGAGTTCGTAGAGGAGATTTTTTTTAAAATAATTTGAATAGTGGCAATAGAAGTTTATATAACCAAATGGTAAGATTCAATCATCTTTTTTGTCAGGAAAAATTCGAGACCTACTGTATAAATATACACCCATTATTTTTGATGGGAAATAGTTTCCATACTTGGATGCCCTTGGAATAATATGAGATCACAACTTCATTATTTACCAACTTTTGCATATCAGGTTTCTACCACGTAGTGTTGAATTTTTTTATTTTTAATCAATGTTCAATAATAATAAAAAAAAATCGTTTGAAATATTTATTTTTATTTTATGTTAACATAACAGGAATAAAAATTTTTGATTTAAATTTTTATTTAATCGGTTTAAAAAAAATTTTTTTTTTCTTTTATATTATTATAATTCATTCAAGCTCAGTCGCCCGGTTGATGGCCGAATTTCTATAAAAGTTTTCTGCATGCCGGATGCTTCACAGCTCTATTACAGTACCGATTCACAATTTCTTTATTAATATCGATGATTACGTAATAAGTAACAATAAAGTAATCAAATGAGTATGAGTTCTAAATCAAATGTATCAAATCAAATAGATGTTAAGGTTCTTGCATTTTTATGTATATTTTTAAAAAAAGTATTATTGTCTTTTACATATATTGTGACGCGATACTGACGCGATTTTATTGTAATGATTGATCTTCATATTGATCGCTAATTAAGAAATTATTTCTTTTGTTTTAAAAAAGAATTTGAAAAAAGTTATATAAAAAAAAGTTATATAGAATAAAAAAATCTATTATAATTTGATTACTGAGGATATGAAACCGTGTGGGTTACACCAACTCATCATCACGGTTTTGTATATATTTGATTAGTCTATTCTAATGCGCTTTAAATATATAGTATAATAATATAATAAATATACGATTTATTTTATATTGTATTTTAAAAGAATTTTATACTAACTGCATATAAATGCAAGTTGATAAGAAAAAAATCATGTGATCGAATAAAAAAGTAGCGTACAATAAAACCATAATGAACTGGGGAACTTCTTCACGTGATTTTATTTAAAGATCTTTCTTAACGCAGTATTGACGTATAGGATGATGCTAGAGAAGATGGCTAAAAAAGGAAGCTGAATAAGAAGATGGCCAAAAAAGGCAGCTAAATAAGAAGGTATCTAAAAAAGAAGGCAAATATGGAAGTTAGATAAAGAAGAAGGTAATTAAAGGAGGTAATTAAAGAAGAAGTTAGCTAAAAAAAAAGGTAACTATAGAAGAAAGTAGGTAAAGGAGGAAACAAAGATATATACGAAAAAATTATTCGCAAATGCACTGCCTAACTTGTATACTTTCGACGTATTACTCGTGACTTTACAATTTATTATATTCACAAAACCCTGCAGTAAAAAATTTATTAAGTTCATATTGTTTAATAAATCTGTGAATATAAATTTGAAAATTTTAATTTCAGAAAATCCCGTCTCAATCGAAGTTTCAGTCACATGATCTTTAATAATAATATTTGATTAATACATCGAACAATTATATATATTATATATTATAACAAAATTAAAGTTGTAAATCATGTGATCACGCCTGCAACGTTAGCAAGTCGCTAACGTGGATTTTTAATTCCTTACACATTGTTCTATACAATAAACGCCATTTTACCTATTTTATGAAAACGGAACATTCATTAAATATATCTAAAGACACTCTGGATGAATAATCGATACGAAGCGTTGCGTACACTCGTTAGCCAAGTCAGCTGAATAGTAAGTTCGACTGCTCAACCCAATTCAAAGTGACCTCGATCCCGTAATATGAAATAAATACGTACGTAAATTTGTAAACAATACATTAATTGATATTATTTGATTAATTTTAAATATTATTAGAGAAAAATCAGTAATATTCCGGGAGACTAGTCGAAAAAACATACTCACCACAACAAAATGGCCACGATTAGAAACCGATCTGAAACGACTTTGATCAAACATGCATTACTTCGCGTAGCCTTCAAAGTAAACTCTATAATAGGATGCAATTTGTTAGAACTATTAAGGACAAGACAGATAAATTGAGCTGACCATCCCGTGATTCTTATTATGAAAACCACAAAGTTATAGAATTCCATATTAACCCTTACTCTGCCTGTAGAACATAATCCTTTTAACGAGAAAGAACGAGAAAGAGTTACAATACAAGAAGACCACACCTCAAAGACTACTGCGGCACCCTCACTCAAAACTTGATGAAATCCATAAATTTTATTAAATTTAATATATTTAGGATCACCGAATTTACTAATTTTATTAATTAATGAATTTTGATCATGATCTGGAATATTTGTTAAAAGAAAAGTACAATCGTTAGCATATATTAAATTTTTTTACACGCTCAAGCCAATATATGAAAAATGAAATCTTTACTTTGAATAATGCCAACCCTCCAAGATTTCAATTATCTAAAGTCGAAATAATAAGTTTATTTTTCTAATTAAAACCCGTGATCGTCCCGTGACCGAGAACCCGTGACCGAGAACCCGTGATCACAATATCTATAACAAACATTCGAAATATTGATACAAGAAGAAGGTCAAATATTTGAAGCAACAACAAATAAATTAGAGTAAAGATAAAAATGTATCCCAAAATTTTAATAAAAAATTATTATGTTAAATACTACAAAGTAGAGTAAGAACGATAATCAGATTTACTTTCGTCACAATCTTCAAAATTCTGTAATAAATCATAAATATATGTTATTGATAGTACATTTTTTTAGAATAAATCATTGTTTTACGAACAGGGATTTTTATTTAGTATAACTTTCTGTTGTTAAAGCTGTTACATTTTTTTTAAGAAAAAAAACAAAAAAAAATAGGGAATGTAGGTACTTCGAGATTGAGCGCCATTCGGATAACAAATAACAGGTTGTATTCGAAATTTATATAACAACTTTATCTGCTGTGTAACTGTTGTGCCTTATAATAAAACTTTTTTATTTCCCAATCAGTATCATTTACAACGGATGAGACAAAATTTTATATTAACTTGTATAAAGAATTTATTTCCAATTTAAAGATTAAATAATAAAATTGAATTTATTTAAATTGTAAATAATAAATATATTGTTTTTTATATAAAATTAAATGATTTTAATTTACCAGAAATTTCCTTATCGTGTAATGATTCTTGCCTAAAAGCTTTTTTATTTTACTTATTTCTTGATGACTACAACTTTTCGATAGTGAATTAATAGTTTTATTATCGATGCCGATACAATACTCATTCTGAAGGTTTCACATATAAATCTCATTGCCAAATTCCAATTACAAATCTTATATATCACTAAAAACGTGACAGATGTGCATTTGAACATGGTTAAATCTTAATATCAATAGCCAATATCATACTGGCTATTTAATTATACATATATATACACATATATATATATAACTTCATGAATTAATTGGATTCGCAATTAAGTTCATTCATAAAAAATTTTTTATCAAATTTTAATGAAAATTTTTTAAAAATAATTTTTAATAAAATATTCAAAAAAAAGATTCCAAATTTAGAAAGGTTATTTCAAGTACTTACCGGTACGCTTATAATTATCAAATAATGTCAACGGATCATGTTGTACATTTTACCAAATCAAGTATTTGTTAATGCCATAATTGGATTGACCAATCAGATCCTGAATTAATATAAACCTGACGAAACTAAAAAAAAAACAATAATATAAAAAAAAAATTGTAAAACATATGAAAAATGAAAGCATTATAAATTTATGAATTATATAAATTTCTAAACTCCACAACTGACTTTGATTAAAAATGGTAGTGATCGTACGGATACTATTATAACAAGAAAATTACAACAATTTTTTTTTAATTAATAAATAATATAAATTAAATAAGTATTAATAAATTAATATGTGTTAAATCAAGCAATTAAAGTTAATACTGTAATTTATAAAATTTATATTATTTAATAAATTAAATAATAACTACATATGCATACATATTATAAATCAACCGGATGCTACCATGTGACATACAACAATGTGACAACTAAGTGTGGTCGGCGGTCGGATTCTTTTTGGATGTCATATAAGAAATTACATAGCTTATTCACGCTATATTACAAAAATATAAAAATTAAGCTAGAAAGATATTTCCTAAAAGTATGGTTAGAAGTGACATTATACCTCCAAATTCTCTATTTATAAACCAATTTAAGCCAAGCTACTATTAGGTCTATAAAAGAGTAGAGAGGCCCTTCAATAGAAAAAATTTATTTTGATTAAAATAAGGATGTTAACAGTCCGGTCTGGTTCATTCTGGTCAACTTGGTCCAAGTCTGGTCTGGTCTATTATGGTTTTCAGTCTAAGACTTTACTAGTCCAGACCAGTCCAGACCGTTCCATTCTTAAGATTTAGAGCAGACCAATTTTTTTTTAGGTCCAGACCGGTCTTAATATTAACTGGATCCCTATATTAAAATAAAAATTTGGATATAAATTTTATACAGTATTATTTTTCTTTATTTTTTAATTAACTGCGCATGATGCACCCCCTGTTTTAAGTAACCTTATATAGTATACAGAGATCGGTCACTTAAAAACAGGAACGTGTACAGTGACTTTTGGAACACTTAATATAAAAGCGGAAGAGATTGTGAACTTTTTCTCATAACGATAATATAAATCTAAGATTACATTCGTGTAATCAAAATTCTAGCCAATCAAAATTCACAAACCTTAAAAAATCTTGGCAAACGTTTAAAATTTGGGAACATTAATTTGATTCCAAATATTTTCCAAACTGATTTAAACTATACAATAAATCTATAGTTTATTAGTAATAAAAATTGCGGTAATTGAATCGATATACAATATTTAATTAATTATTGTTTGAAGTGTTGAGTTTGATAAACATATGAAAATTACTTGTGTTACATTATAGCGTTGAAGCAAATTCCGAAGCATTGTAGTATATCCTCTTTTCACGTGACTTTGTTTTCTTCATCTTATTATTATTTTAATGTATTTGCACATATAAATGGAATAAATCAAAAATATTAAAAATTATATTTACGATTTTTAACTAGCGATAAATAATTATACTTGTGTAACACACAACGTGTATTTATTTTAACCAGCAGTATTTAAACTATAATTTTGATCGAAAATATGCATTCATACTACGACTCTATTCAATTACAATATAAATTCATATTTAATTGTTTAAACTTTAATTATGCATGATTCTCGAATATTATATTCTTATCTCTTTGTTGTAATTAAAAAGAATTTATTTGATAGTTACTTCCGTTTAAGGAAAATCAATCATCCATACTATAAGCGCTACTATGAGTACTACTATGAATGTATCTACCCAAATAACTCGAATCATTTAAAGAGATTATGTAATCAACCAAATAAAGAAGTTAGTTTGAAACTACTCGAGTTATTCAGCACGCACAATCATCGTAAGTAAACATGTAGATCGTCAGATCTACGAATTGACATATAATCGTTACAATGAGTATTTGAAAGTAATGTGGAAAAATATGAGGCTTTCGAACGCATTGTTTGTAGATTAATCTTTAAAAGGAACGAAAAATTCGATTTGTTACTCTAAATAACCTTCCATTTTGACTCAGTTCCTTCTGAGATTTCTTTCCCTAATAGTTTATATTATGTGATTGGTCGAATAATCGTATAAATTTCGCGTTTTCATAATGATACCTCGTTTAATTATCTTAATATAAATAATATATATGTTCGAGAAGTATATTATTGTATCTAAAATAAAATCCTGGAATTTAGAATTAAATTAATTATAGAAGCTCGATAGGTGGCTTTCTTTGTTCACCCAATTAATCGAATAATTCACATGCTAACCTGGTTTGTTTATTTACTTTCTTACAGTTGCACCTTTTTACTTTGATCCTTAGATATCATCTAATAACATCCCAGTTCTGAGCGGCTTTTAACTTGTAACACATAAACATAATACTATTTGTGTTGATAATTAGAACAGTTATTGTAGGACAATTTTCAAGATTCTTGGTCGGAAGATCCTATTCCGATCCAGATTTGTTTCGAGGTGTCAATCCGGCCAATTTATCTTTATGGTCGGCCAACAAGCACAGGAATATAAAAGGCTTAGGGGGTTAGACAGAAAGAGAAAGAAAGCGAGAATTATTATAATTGCCGTAAATAAAATAGATATGTACTGTAGATATTATGTAAATGAGAACATTCGCTTTTTCTACTCGTTTTTAATTGATCAAATCATCACATACATTACACCCCCTCTGTCGTACACTCTGTTGTATAGGCGCTCCAATTATTGGACGTTATGACGTTCTTATTTTCTTTCATGAAAAAACATCATCTATTCATTATATACCTTATTGTTCAAATAACGCCCAAGGCGTATTTTGAAACACTATTAAAAGAGTCAATTATTAATTAGTCAAAGATTTTATGCTCCGACATTTTACTATATAGTAATACTTTATCAACCTAGTTTTGATCGATAATTGCAAAACACCGGAGTTTAAAATCTATAATTTCTAATTCTAAATTGTGGTCCCGGAGTAACGCTTCGGGGCATTGATTTTAAGACAATACAATATCCATCTATATTATTTGATATCATCTATATTGTTTGTTAAATAATTTTTTTTACAATAGCGTGAATGTAGAAACTTACGTAAGCGGTGAGAGTTTACGTAAGCGCTGGATTTTAATAAGATTCCTGAATGAGGAAAGTAAAAAACACGTAGTATGCTGAGAAACTTGGTGATCTGCCATGTTTATTAGGGGTGAACATGGTTTTAAATGAGAAAACTTGGTGATCTGCCATGATTTTAGGGGTGAACATGCATATGACGAGAAAACACACACACACACACACAGCCGTGCCACATACCTACCTGTTCTAAGGCGTAAAAATTTAAGTGAGGTCACGTGAATTCGTGCGCAGTTTATATTATGCATGGATTTTTTGTGAACAGTACGTCCACTGCGCATACTACGAACGGTACGAAAATAGCCTTCCTCACTGCTTTCGGAACAATCCGGAATCATCCCACTTCTTCCGGGATATCCCACACACACGTTAGTCACGTGTTACTAATCATTATTCTCGACATAATAAAGTCAATCACGTTACCTAACATCCTCTGTCAACATGATGTATCATTTTTATTATATTCATCTGTGATTTTCTCATTACTGTTATTATCGCTATTTCTCAGTATAAATAAAGCACGAGCTTCTGTCACAAATGACCAATAAATTCGTTTCGTTTTTTCAAGGTACAAATTAATAAAAATTAGATTTAATATTAGTAAAGAAGTTAAAAAATTCAAAATGCAGGCGTATTTTAAAAAAATCGGGGTTGTCGATCAATTTCATACCCACTCTAAATAGATTGTTGCTCATTTTTCCGATAGTCATTTCACCGACAGGCCATTTACCTGGTATCACATTGGGGCTAGTATTAACATAATATTAATAAAGAAGTAAATATTTAAAGTGTAAATATTTAAAGTGTAAATATTTAAAGTGTAAATATTTAAAGTGTAAACACATTTCTAAAGAAATCGGGTTTGTCGATCAATTTCGAACACCCTATCAAAGAACATACATATCCACTCTAAATAGGTTGTGCACATTTTCCCGATGGTCATTTCACAGACAGGTCATTTACCTGGTATCACATTAGGCTAGGATTAGATTTTAATTAGTTGTAGATATGCATTATTAGTAAATTATCACCTTGTATGATGTCAGATAAATGACCTGTCAAGGAAATGACTATCAGGAAAATTCTACGTAGCCCTCTAAATAATAAATATCAATTGACAAAGTATTTAAGAGTAGATCGTTTTTGAAGAGGTATCGACGAAACCGAAAAAATATTAACTTACATTGCTAAATTTCGGTAGTACCGCTAATCTACTCACAATAATCCGATCCATGTGGCAATAAAGTAAAAAACTTGTAAAGATTTATCCTATATGAAAGTCAAATATCATTATGAATTAATTAAATGAAGTTTTCAAATGTACATTCTGCAAAACTTTTCGTGCAATTTTTTTAAATCTCGTAATTCGGTTGTTCATATTGTTTTAACTAGTGATTACAAATAAAATTTAAAATCCCAATACTGCAAATATGCAATATGCTAGTTATCATTCATTATTTTACTTCGTAAGGACATACGACCAAGTAGAGGTCTATTTACCTACAGTATTACAGCTGTTTTCATAAAATTGGGGACCGCTGAAAAATTTTCCAATGAACGAATCGATAAATTATCGAATTGACCGATATCAAAAACATATCGATGCGGTCACAGGCCATCTTTCAAGTATCCAGGATTATGAAAATTGTTGCAACTATATGAATACTTAGTATCCGTTGGCTTACACCTCCCGAAAGTTTCCTATGTAGACAATGAACGAACCTATAATATGGTATGGCCATCGACATTTACGTCAAACACCGGGTATGTGGAACGTCCAAACGTCGCTTATAGCACCATTAAATTGTCGTGGCTAAAGTTCCTCACAAATTTCCTTAGCAATTGTCGAAATAAAAGTAATCCTTTAATGAGTTTAATAAATGATCATCGAAATTGTCAAAGTTAAATTTGCTGAATATAAGTAATCATTTAATAAAAATTTGTCGAAGTTCGTCGAACTTGTTTCTTGAATTCGACAGAGAACATTAATCAAATAATATCACGTCTCTCATAATTTTCAAAGTTATCATAGCTTTCTTAATCGTTAAAACTTTCGTAATTTGTAACAATTCTAAATACTGTACATAAAAAAATAATGTTTTTTTCATTAGTGAAGGTATAGGAATTCTTAGGCTTCTAATAGCAGTAATTAATAAACTCTACTCAAGGATAACGTCCATCATTACCTTATTGTTGCCTTTTCTTCTATATACAGTACAAAATTGATCTCTAAAAAGTGGAAATCACTATTATATACAGAAATTAGCATAATTCATTAAAAAAAACGAAACTTTCAATAAATTTCAGAGCACTACGAAATTCCGACACTTATGAGCCTATGTTCTCGAATATTTGAATGCCAGGATTCTGAAAAATCATTATTCCGATAATTACAGTTGCTTTCATAAATTCTGGGACACTTGAAAAGTTGCCATCGGTAAGTTTTGATGTCGGCCGACGTCGGTAACTTATTGACCCCGGTTTGGTATTCGGCCGTCAGAAATTTTTAGCCATCCAAACCATTATGAAAACAGCCGTAAATTAATATTTTCGAAGACCTAATGTCTCAATATTGATAGATTAATCTTAGTGCTACCATAGCAAATGTGGATGCTGAACTTGGATCCCATTTTAACGCTAAATTACGGCAAGAATTCTTTACACAACAGAACGTAGGCTTTAGAATGATAAAGAAAGAATACTACAACTAACGATTTTCTTGTTTTGGTTGATTAAAAGCTCGTATTTCGTGATACAAAGAACTCCAAAGATTCTATATTTAGAATTCTGGTTCGATACACTTGACGATACTCATATCTCACATAATGGTATATTAAGAAGGTAACTTTAAATTCAGGTCTCACCCTTCTGCAGTAGGTTTTCGCCCTTTCGTATTAAAATTTAAATTTTTTTTTAGCATACGTTTTTTTTTTAAGGTCAAGTAGAATCATTACCATAATGAGAGTATAAATAGGTTTTAGTATCTAAATTAGGACCTCAAAAAATTTCAGCTTTAGCTAATTTCAGCCTAACTTTTAAGAATCGAAATAATTAGTTTGCGAGGATTTTGAATTGTAAAAAATTAAATATTTGGAAGTAGAGATTTGTGACATATCCCCAAACTCATATTTTTTAACAAATCCATGGTATGATTTTTTATATTTAATCGGCCAATCAAGTCGCGAATTTCGATCGTCTTTCTGAAACAGAAAAAAAAAGCGGAAAATCCGAAAAGTATGACAACGGATGTCAAAACCTATCTTACTATAATATTAAAGCGTGAGAAAAATACAACCAAAATAGTTCTAATAAACATTCATATGCACATTATTATACAGGCCTGCCGAAAAATTAATTTAAATTAATTTTTGCTATACGTCATACAATTAAAATCAATTAAAATTATCGTAA
>CAJVPY010002976.1:0-14962 GCA_910591965.1 Dentiscutata erythropus | reverse complement strand
ATTTGGCCAAGTGGGTGTCGAGTTATTTTCGATTTAAATTTTTGTAAAAATTTGAGAGTTTATCAAATAGAAGTGCGTTTCAAACTTTGAGCGAAGATATCTCAATACCCACCTAATCAAATTTGATAAAATTTTTTTTATTCTAATTCTACTAATGCCAACAAGTAAAAAAAAAAAAATTTTGTTGGATTTAACCAAGTGGGTGTTGAGATATTTTCGATTTAATTTTTGTAAAAATTTGAGAAATGTGTTTCAAACTTTGAGCGAAGATATCTCGATACCCACCTAATCAGATTCGATGAATTTTTTTATTCGAATTCAACTAATGTTCACGAGTAAAAAAAAAAAAGTTCGTTAGATTTGGCCAAGTGGGTGTCGAGTTATTCTCGATTTAAATTTTTGTAAAAATTTGAGTTTATCAAATAGAAGTGCGTTTTAAACTTTGAGCGAAGATATCTCAATACTCACCAAATCAAATTCGATAGAATTTTTTTTATTCTAATTCTACTAATGTCCACAAGCAAACCAAAAAAAAGTTCATTGGATTTGGCCAAGTGGGTGTCGAGATATCTTCGATCAAAGTTTGAAAAGACCACATTAGATTCCCAGATTCCCGTGTATGAAATTTGCCGATCACAGTAATTTGAAAAGCACTGTAATTAGAAGTTTTATTAGTTTATTAATAAAAGAAAATTATATATATACTATTATAAAATCTGCCTATAGTGATTTTTTTACCAATAATATATTTTAAACTTATTTATAAATTCAGGATTCATAATATTTAAAATAAATTTTTTATATTGAATGTATAACATTTTCGCGAAATACACCCAGGATGTATTTTCAAAATTTTAGTCAATTCAAGCCATTACTCGAATAACACCATAAGCGTTATTTCACAAAAATACACTTAGAATTAGTATAGGTTTTAACAAATGCAAACCAAATTATTGTCCAAAAAAATGAAAAATAAAAAAATAAAGAATTAACTAGCCGTTTCTAAATATTTAACCGATCAAAATTTATTTGGTTTTAAATTGATGCCTTGTCGAGTCGACAATCATTAGCTGATTTTAGATAAGTTATGACCTGTCGGACGATAGTTATAATTTGGCATTAAGAATTTTTCTTGTTTTACGTATATAGCACTTGTCTAGTTAGCATTATAATCAAGAGACAGTATTTAGAAGATAATTAAGTATAGACTATTCGATCGTATTCTTAAATTCCGCACTGCTAGCTTGTAGAGCACCAAAAGCGGAAGGGACAGAATACCTATAACCGTATTTCATGGTTTTAGTAGACCTCTTGCTGAAGGATAAATTCCCAAAATTAAAATAATAGTTCGAATTACTGCACATGTGCGTTATTACGTAAGTAATTATTGGAACAATTAATATTCAATAAAAAAAAAAAAAAAAGGATCTAATACTACCAAAACACTATATGTTAACCAATTACTCACGCAACCTATAAAACGCGGATAATTCTTGCAAATAGTAAAATAGTCATGAGCTAACTTTAATAAATATTTGTCACTCAATCTTGAAAACACAAACTACGAAATATTTGTCACTCGATCTTGAAAACACAAACTACGAAATACACTAAATGAGATCCCATCTCTCTGCTTACGTGATCTATAGCTGATTTCCGGGCATCGCGTTCCTCCCTCTTTTTTTCACTTTTCTTTGATGTCCAATCGGGCTATCAAACTCTTCTTTCCATACCCAGGCTACCAAAACCCATGCCATCACCAACAAACATGTTATTCTATTTCTTTATCAACTTCTTACTTTTTTCTCGCCAGTGGGTGGGAGGGCATTAACGACAAAGCTAGACTTGCGTCAAGCTAGCAGCAAAGACGAAAGAGAGCAGACAAATCTCCATTTTCCCCTTTTCTCATACTTACAATCATTCATTAATCAATTCAGCATTCATCATACGATTTATCATACTATTCATCATACAATCCATCACACAATACATCATACTAATCTCACTGATCGCTCATTTGATGTCATGGGTGTGGGCAACGATATCGCGATAAATGGATGCTTGTGACTTCGTTCACGACATCTCATTTTTATACTCACAAAATTAATGCAAAATGAATAAAATAGTGAATATTATAAGTAGTTTATTTTAAATATTAAAGATTATTAATCTTATTTTAAAAACTTACATTAATTAATACTCTCTAAGTAAATGAAACTTTAAAATCATGAGGAGTGGTCATCCAATCAGATATCCAGCATTGTAAACTTTCCAGCTATTACTGGCAATTGTAATTATTATCCGCAGATATCAATGCGAAGTGATGGTAGATCACATGATCGAAAGAAGAGCAAGCCACAGCCACAGCCTTCACAGGTAAGAGCATGTGAGAAGGCGTGGGAAGATCTAAACGAATGCGGATGACAATGAGAAATTACATATGCTTGGCGTTGTCAGACCCGAAAAACGGCGAGTCTGTCTCTAGATCGAAGGGAGGTCCGTGTAACCAAGCCTTAGGTTACTTTGGGTCGAAAGAGGCGTGTTAGATTTGGTCGAGTGGTTTATAAAGAATGTAAGTAGTTTATTATGTACGTACGTTGTATGTTTATAGACTTAGGTATTTTATTTATTTAGTTAAAACGGGTGTTATCTTTCCCAAGGGCCAAAAGGCCTTTATTTTATAATAACAATTCTGTCTATAAAATCTACCTATTCTACCAGAATCGACAATAATCCCAATTATGTCTATAAAATCTACCTATTCTACCAGAATCGACAATAATCCCAATTATGTCCTTAATGACAGAAACACCAATAATCCCAATAATGCCCATATCGACAGAATCCCCATTAATCCCAGAACTGCTGTTTCTGCCATTTCTGTTATTTCTGGCATTTCTGCCAGAAATGGATTTTCTGGCCGAGAGAACCGAATTCGGAAATAACCGAGGTCACGAGGCACGTGCCTGCCGTCAGGTCACGTTTCCGGTCTCACAGCGTAAAGGTCAAGCACCGCAGGTATGTATAAATAATGAACAAAGAGAGCCAAGATCCTCAGGCCAAAAATCGTCGAAGCGAAGATTCTCTCTTCCTACCCAAGAAATCGAAGGAACACGTGATTTCATCATTCCGTCACGCATTGCTCCATCGCTTACAGCCGGCTTGCTTCGGCAGGCGGTGAATGGACCCCGCCGGCTAATTCTACGACGACTCCCAGCAAAATTACGATTACTTCTTCGCGGGATGTCTCGCCGTCTTGGCTGTCTCGGTCAACAACTCAATTTACTATCATGTATTCTGCCAAATTTCAATAAATATCCAATATCACTTCCGGCTTAAATTAATGGCTGGCGCAGTCCAAATAATACAGTACGTGTCGGGTGATGCGAGTGTTTTTCGTTATCGATATCAAAAGTATCAAGTGTTGCAGATTAGCTTTTTGTCATACGCTATATACATACGTATGAGCTATTATTAGAAATGCATACAGGTACGTACGTACTCTCCCAAATTGTAAGATGGGCGTAAAGATTCTTGACCAACTTTCTCAAGATTTTACACAGCTTCTTGAAAATGCTTATGATTATAAAGTATTGATTGAAGTCGGTGAACAACCAAATATCCAGCTTTTCAAAGCACATTCAGCAATCTTGTATCAACGTTCATTTTACTTTCGTCAAATATTAACAAATGCGAGCAAAAGAAACAATGTTATTGAACTTAAATTGCCAAATCATTCTGTCAAAGCATTTGATATTATTATTATGTAAAATATTAGACCAATACTATACAGATTAAATCTATTACAAAACAATAATAATTTGCTTTTTTTTTTTTACTGTGCACGTTGTAGATATATTTACAATGGCATAGTTTCTTTGGAAAATTCTGAAGCTTCAGCCATATTTGACTTATTAATTGCCATAAATGAATTTAAGTTTGCAGAATTGGTAGAGTGTATTCAGTCCTTTCTTATCGATAACAATGCCTCTTGGCTTCGTTTAAATTTTTCTCGAGTTTATCAAATAAGCTTCGATAATGAAAGCTTTAAAGCTTTAAAGCTTTACAACAATTTTGTAATAACACTCTTGTAAAACACCCTGGTATGGTTTTTAATTCTGATGATTTTGACACACTTAAAGAGAATGCATTGATTGCTCTTTTAAAAAATGATGATTTGCAAATGGATGAATCAGAAATTTGGGATAAGGTTATTCAGTGGGGGAAAACAAGAACTCTAAATTTACCATCTAATCTCGAAGAATGGACAGATGAGAACTTTAAGTCTTTACAAACTACTCTTCAAAACTGTCTTCCTCATACTAGATATTTTCAAATACCTAGTAATGACGTATTAGAGAAAATCCAACCTTATCAAAATATCCTTGAAAAAACTTTATGGGTTGATATTCTAGCAAAATATTTAGCCCCAAATAAGATTATTACTTCTCCAATTTTACCACCTCGTAAAAAAACAACGGCACAACTTCCTCCTCGAAAAGCGTCTATTATCACACCGTTTTCTTCCATAATTACATTAGAACATTCAGCAGAAATTTAATCCTGAATTGACCGACATTCAACTATTTATGATATTACAAAAATTCCATACGAATTTAAACTTTTACTTAGAGGCAGTAAGGATGGGTTCGCATGTGAAGTATTTCATAAGCTATTTGATAACATACCTGGTACTGTTGTTGTTTTAAAGACTAATAGCACGAATGAAATACTTGGTGGTTATAATCCTCTTATCTGGAGAACTGGTGGTGGATTTGCAACAACGACTGAAAGCTTTATTTTTTCTTTAAAAAATGGAAGCGTAAATCAGTCTATTCATTGCCGTATCGTATAACTTATTGTCTGCGGACTTCACGTGAGATTATAAGCCTATTTAATAACGCGAAAAATCAATAATCACAACAAAAGTTTTCTTAGTCGTGCAAAAATACATCAAACACAATTTATTATGAGGGTACATCACTTGGTCCATGGTTTAGTTGTCATGACCTTGGGATGGCGTATAGTTCTGAGCTTAAAAAATGGCATTGTAAAAATCAATATTATGAAAAGCCAATAAGAAATACAATTAATGGTCCTTTTTTAATAGATGAATATGAAGTATTTCAAATATGTAAATTATAATGCATTCTATTTAATAAAATGGAATTTATAGTATTAATTTCTATCAAGTGTATTTTTGTTACTCATTGATTTATTACTGTAAAAGAACAGCAAGAACAAAATCAATAGCAAATTCAAAATGTAAGGGCAAGAACAAGAACATACTATAGTACATTTGGCAAATTATCGTTTCACGATTTTTGAGAGTTGTTTAAAGGTGTTGATAATATTAAATAAATTAAACTAATTAACTAATAACTAGTAACCAAACTAAATAACTAACTAATAACCAGAAATATCAAATGCATTTAATGGTATTATCTTAAAATTATATATGTTTTATTATTTTAATCTTTAGGATTTAAATATTGTTCCATCTTAACAGGTAAATTTATTGCCGCGGATAGCGAATTAATTAATTTGGTTGTTAATGAACTCGAAGCCTTGGAATCAAAGAAGAGAAATAGGGTTTTTTAATGATTTGTTGAATTATATGTGCTTATTGATAAGATTAGTATTAATAGCAATTAAGGTATGGAAAGACTTGGTCCGAGATTCAAGGTCTTTCGGGTCTTGGAATAATGTATCTGACTTTAGATAAGTCTTCTGTATCCTTTTACTATTAAGCTTCTTCTGGGGTCACGTGCTACGTCACTTGGATAATCGTGCCGATCGGAAGTTTGATGTCCAATTCAATCTAAGATCCACCTCACGAGTAGATGTATCGGAAATCGGATCTTAAATTTAACCGACGTCACGGTAGGGTGCGCGGTCAACTATGTAAATCAAAACTATATGTAGTACCATATAAAAATCAATTAATGAAATTTTTTCGAATTTAGTGATCAGAATATTGATTGGGATTACGTATTTATTCACTTGTTAAATAATGAATGATTTGTATATTTTTAGATGTCTAGAGAGAATTGCTTTACTTTTTTCAATTATTTTAGTATAAATCAATTCTTAAGCATGTTTATAACAAAGTTACGTTGAAATTTTTAGCACTAATATTTAAATTTTAATTTAACTCATATTAAAGGGTTATTTCAGTATAAATTTATATATGAATTTGTACTAATTTAGGTATTTTTTTTAAACTGTAGTTCTAGACTAGCTTTACACTGTAACAGAACCGGTTTTTTTAATGAATTAATAAATTTGTAACTGCATCCAATAAAGCAATCAAATTTTAAGATCAGGTGTAATGTGAAATCAAAACAAAAACAGTTTTTTTTTAAAGAAATCGTTAATAACTCAAAATTGACTATGAAACTATTATTTACGTTCTAACAAAAAAAATTTCTTGCTAAATTTTGGTATAGACTATGCCCTTTCCACTCTAAGCCTCACTCTAACCCTAACCTTAATTGCAAAGTTTTATTTTAATAAAAAAAATTGGTTTGATAATTATGTTACACCTGATCTTAATTACAGTTACAAATCAATTAATCCTTTTTTAATAATCTATATTAATTATTAATAAAAATTAATTCAAAATTTTATTAAAAGTTATTTAAAAACCGGTTCTGTTACAGTGTAGATCTAGTCTAGAACTACATTAAAAAAAAAACATATACAATTTTGTTTGTTGGTTGTGTAGAAAAATATACCTAAATTAGTACAAATTCATATGTGAAACAACCCTTTAAAAAATCCGAAATTAATGACCATCATATATGACCCTAACTAGGTTTTGATCAATTAGTCTCATTATGATCGCATGACGGGGATTTACGTGTTATTAATCATAATTTTTATCATAAATTTTTTTCTTTCTTATTTGTTATTTCCATGGGTGATAACAGGCATTTGTTATTTCCCGAAAAGTTAAAAATATAAAAGGAGACAAAGAAAATGATAATAACGAGTCCTTGTCATGTCGTCATATGAAACGTCGAATAACTCATTTATTTCGCCGTGCCGGAGAAATAATTAAAATATTCCTCCCAGTGTCGCACTTATGGGGCACAAAGCGCCCCACATATGCTGCTGGGGAAATATTTCATTATTCCCACCGTCCCGGGGAATAAATAGTACTTATTACTTATTTTATTACTTTTCTTATCTTAACTTAGCAGGTAATGTATTGCTGCCGATTCTGCCGATTCTGTTCAAACTCAAAGCAACCAAATTTAAACCATTTGTTGTACCTTGATATATTGACACATAGTTGATTAAAAGAATATACTCTAAAATTAGATATTTTAAATTTTTGGAGATCAACGCAATTGAAAACCATATGGCAGATCTTTACATAAAATCATATGGGCGAAAATTTTTAATGGGAATTTTATGTTTAGTGCTGTAGTAATCAAATATAGACGGTTTCATAAGGGTTTCATAAGCAATTTTATTAAAAAATGATCTGCCAATCAGATACAACTCTACAATTCAATTTTATTATATTTTACCGGTAATTATGCAATATCACATAAATGATTGGACTAAATCTTGCAAAATATCATCATATAATTTTTAATTAATAAAAAATGGCTTAAAATTAATCTTAAAATTAATTTTTAAAATTGGCTAATACTTAGCAATAAACCAAAGCAATAGCTTATTCTACTTTTGGTTAGATTTTTATATATAATATAAAAATACTATACTTTCAAACTTATTAATTAAAAAAATACAATAATTATTTAAAAATAAAGCTGCTAAGTTGTAGTAAATTTGTTAAACTACAAAATAAAAGCTTTTTTTTAATATCATTTATATTAATTATTTTTAGCTTTAAAGTTTGGTGAAGTCTTTAGATATCTTGTACTAGTAAAAATATAGATTATACAATTTAATTTTTGATTTTCATAATATGAACTTTTAAATACAGTAACCCGGTCAGGTTATAAAAACCAATTAATTAATTTTGCATGGCCTAATTTAAGATACGTACGTAGTAAATTTTTTTTTGTCTGGAGCGTAAGGCTGTAAGAAACTTACATGTATTTTCCAGACGTAGCGGCAGTATTATCACATAATCGGGAAAAAATCTCCGATACGTAATCTGTATTACAAACGATTGGATATTTATAGTCGACATTTATCTTTAAAATAATTTGCTCCAGATTTATTACAATCTTTGTTTTCCTAGTTTTACGTATTGTATATATTTTATATATACGATATATATATATATATATATCGATATATATATATATATCGATATATATATATATATATATATATTTGTACGTACATGAAATCTCAACCAATCACGAGAAAATTATACTATATACAATCGCAATAGACAGGCCATAAAAAAATGTTCATGTAATTTTATATTATATTTTAACTTAATTGGTTGATAAATCATTGTATAACGATAAAGACAAGAATTTTATGTTTAAAATAAACAAGCATAAATTAAAAAAACTGTATAACGAAAATAATTAAACATATAAAGTAACGTAATTCTGATCATTTGAATCTAGTTTTTAGTTCAAAATCTTATTTCTAATTAATTTTAACTAAATATTCCGGTCCAATTAGATAGTTTTCAAACTTGATTTTCCAACACGTCGATGCATTTGATTTACATGCCATTGAATTTGAAATTAATAATTTATTAATATTAAATATATATATATATATCATATTATATATAAAAAAAAAAACAAAAACAAAAACAAACAAAAGTATAATAGTTTAATTCCTAGATATAGCAGAGTTTTAGAGCAAAATTTTATAATTACAGAAACAACTCATCGTTGATTATAGGTAAAGGGGTAATTAAAGGAGCTTTCCTAAATGAGTGAGCTCATTACTCCTTCCCTGTAATGATGCCTTTTGAGGTGAATGAACTTTCATGCGCCGTAATTACGTATTTTATGCATTTTTATGCATTGCGTACAATCGCCAAAATTTCGGCCAATCAAATGCCGCAATTAAAGATTTAAATACTGTTAACGCCCTTTGACAGTTTTTACAAAAAAAAAAAAAAAAAGACACAATAGCAGATAGACGCAGTAGACTGTATAGAAAAAAGTTAAATATAAACTAAAAATGCCAATTAAAAGGTCTAGAGCTACTCCTGATTCTAATCCTGCAAGTAAATCAACTAGAGGTTACTATCCTGATCACTTGTTCGCTTTTGTGTATTTATGATATATATACTTAATAAAATTTTTTTTTTTAGCGGGGCGTGCGAGACCACTTTCAGCTTCTCTAAATACATACGGAAAACGTGGGAAAGAACGCGCCGGTGCAGATACTGAACAAGAAGATTCAATGCAAATTGATAAATCCATGTCAAATCACGAAAGTTCGCAGGATTCAACCAGACAAGAAATTCAAGATTCGCAGGATTCACAAATAGATTTTATACAAGAAAATTTTAATAGAGTAACAGTACGAGGTGACTCACTCGCATCACCTCGTGCTCCTAAATACCGTAGTAAATTTGCCATAGACGTCCAAACCCCTACAATTATTGATCGTGGTTCAGAAGCTACTTCTGTTCTTGTTATGGGAAATAATGATGTAGGGCAGTTGGGCTTAGTTGATATAGAAGAAGCTTCAAAACCTGTTCGTATTCCAAATCTTGATAAATTCAAGATAGTGGACATTAGCGTGGGATGTCTTCACACCGTTGCTTTGACTCGTGATGGAAAGGTTACATATATGATTTATTTATTATTATCTTTTAATATAATAAAAATAAAATCTAAATAAATCTTTTTTTTTTTTCAGGTTGTCACTTGGGGATGCAACGATCATGGTATGTTTTTATTATGTAAATTTATTAATAACTAAATATACAGATGAGATTAAATTTTAAATAATTATTATAGGAGCATTGGGGCGAGTCACGACTGACGAAGAAGACAAAGAATTACCACCAAATGTAGGTAGAGAGAACGTACCTGACTACGCACAAGGTCTTGATGATGTTACAATAGTAAAAGTGGCATGTGGTGGCAGCATTACATTGGCCTTATCAGATGATGGTCAGTTGTATATGGCTGGAACATTCAAGGTATGTCAATTCTTAATTCATGGTAGGTTATTAAGTTGATACTTAATAATATATTAATGTATTACAGGACAAAAATGGCGTTTTGGGATTTTCCGCCAAGGAAAAAAAACTTCTTCAACAATCGACGTTTATAAGATACGATTCAACTACCAAATTCAAGATCGCTGATATAGCAACTGGAACGGATCATGCATTATTGTTAACGACTGAGGGTTTCTTATATGCTTGGGGAAGCGGAGATGCCCATCAACTTGGAAGAAGAGTTTTAGCGCGTCATGTTCGAGATGGCTTGAATCCTGAGAAAATCGCTGTCAAAGGCATTGAGAAAATCTTTGCAGGTGCATATCATAGCTTTGCAGTTGCAGAAAATGGACCTGTTTATGCTTGGGGTATGAACAACTATGGCCAATGCGGAATAGAAACACGTGATGAATTTATCAGGCAACCAATAAAAATAGATTTCTTCAAAGATTTACCAAAAGTACAACAAATTGCAGCGGGAGAACACCATTCGTTGGTACTCTTAGATGATGGGTCGATATATAGTTTTGGCCGAGCTGATTATGGACAATTAGGAATAGGTGACGCTATTGATAAAGACGATGATGATAAAATCAAACGACAAAAAATAGGTCAAAAAGTTGTCACACCAACTAAAATTAAGAACCTTGCTCCATGTACTTTCATTGCAACTGGTGACCATCATTCCATTGCAGTTAGTAGTATTGGTGGTGATAAAGTATTTACATGGGGATTTGGAGAGTCATACGCGTTAGGAGGTGGTGAAGAAGATAAAAAAGAACCATATCTCGTAGTCGGTAAAAATCTTACAGGACGATCCATCTTAGCAATTGGTGGAGGTTCTCAACATACTGTAATATTAATTCAGTGAAACCTAATCAATAAAAACAACATTAACTAAATAAGCACGGCAGGATCTTATACCTACCGTTAAAGGTTGTATCCGCTATAGCGTAAACGATGTTTTTTAGAATCATTTTGTTACGAACTTTAAGTAAAATTGGTTGCAATAAAATAAAAAGAACACTTGAATTATATTTATTTTGCAATGAGCTACAAAAAAAAAAAAAAAAACCAAAAAAAAAAGCAAATTATGTACTGTAGGTTGAATAAAGTGCCATTCCGTGTTTGAAGTAGTTAGGAAAATGCAAATTGAATTTAATACACGTAAGTATCATGAGTGAAATATTTTCTGTAAAAAATAAATAAACTTGTTAACATTGGATTGAATATAG
The DNA here is from genome assembly GCA_910591965.1 of Dentiscutata erythropus. Classification (NCBI taxonomy): domain Eukaryota; kingdom Fungi; phylum Glomeromycota; class Glomeromycetes; order Diversisporales; family Gigasporaceae; genus Dentiscutata; species Dentiscutata erythropus. The sequence continues at coordinate 3,601 of CAJVPY010002976.1, read as the reverse complement.
TTGGAGTTGGACATCAAATTTTAACATTTAATATCATGTAAAGTAATCGCTGAGGTCGACTGGCGAGCTGCAATACAGGAATCATAAGTTCTTATTTTCTTTTAAAAGGTTTGGCACACGTTTAAATATTTGGTTAACATAAAAAAAAACGCCTATAGATAATACGTATTCAAGAGTCTGAACGTCTCAAGTAAGCAAAAATCCATCCATCCATCCATCATACTGAATCTTTACACCAATAATTTGTGATTAATAAATAAGTGGTGGCTTTTATATAAATAAACTTATTTTAAGTGTTTGGAAGCTTTGTTTCCTATATACGTTAAAGTAGGTTACGAATATTATCATTGTAGTCTTGCTTTTAACCTTATTAAATAAAATTTAAGATTAATTGCAGAGGTAAATAAAAAGATAAAAATCTGATGAAGGTACTAAAAAGATGTTTTACAAAAACTCTCAAAACAATAGGTGGATTATAAATAAGTGAGAAAAAAATTAAAGTAAAATGAAAAGATAAATCTTAATTAAAAATTGTAAATATTTTATTACATAAAAAAAAAAAAAATAGTGTTTTCTTATTATAAATAATAATCTAATTTGTAATAACAATTATTAAAATAAATTTAATTGGCTAATTACAATAATAATAATACTAATATATAGTATATAGAACTGTAGCAATTTTAATACTATATATAATTGCCAAAAAAAAAAAAAAATACTATATTAATAATGAAAAAAATAGGGTTACTTGTAACAAGTTATTATATATTGTATACTACATATACAAGTTTTTTGACTAATTTTAAGGTTGTTATACAGTATCTGATATTATAGATTATTACAATTTTGAAACCTATCAATATGTATAATTTATCAAAGCTCACTATATAATTATTAATATAAATTTTTTACTTATATAAAATCTTACTGATTGTCTAAAACATGAATGTTTATTTTTATTCAAAAAGATATATATATTTAAATCTGGTATAAATACAAAAATTTATCAATTTTTTAACTACTCTTTTTTTTTTTTTAATATCTTCAATCATAAGAAAAAAAAAAACTAAACCTGATTATAAAAAAATTTTATTTATCTAATCACTATATTTAATTTCAGGTCTTTAAGCTAATTTCTTGAAAAGATAATAACAAAGCAATTTAATAAATCTATCAAATATACAGTCGTCCTCCTCTACAGTCACCTCCTATATTTCACACCCTTTATAAGCACCATTTTTGACCAATTTATTATTAAAAAAACTTTATATAATCACATTATTATTAAATCACATCTTTTTTATGAAAACAAACCGCGTGATTATAGAGGAGGACGACTGTATATAAAATTTCAAAGACAAATTTAAACAGGCTTAAACAAGTTCAAACTTACTTTTTAAGTTAAAAATACGTATCGGTATTGATAAAATTAAAATATATGGGCTGCCGTCAACAGAAATCAAGCAGATTGACATCTTAAAAAAAATTGATCCTTAAACTTTCATAGCTTATATCTCGATGAATTTTGAGGCTACCTTGACGAATTAAAATTCAAAAGTACCTAAGAACTAGACTTTCTTTTGAATATAAATTCATCAGGGTAGTCTCAAATTTATCGAGATATAAGCTGTGAAAGTTAAGGGATTAATTTTTTTTAATTGCAATTGACGTCAGCCCAATATGCTAAAATATAATTAATATACTGTATTAAAAAACTAATCTAAAATTTATTTTAAAAATTTTTATATAAGATAAGAATTTAGAGCTTGAATTGTAAATAAAGGATTATGTGAACTTTAGCAAGTATTATAAATTTAAGGGGAACAATAAGGGCTCGGAAAGTGAAAATAATTACAAATTCGGACCCAAATTAAAAATAACTACATAAGGGCCTAATTTTTAAAAAATATATATTACATATAAAGGCCCAAATCTATTGATGGGGCTTATAACGATAGCAAAATCGCGATTATAGGATTATAGATTGTTTTATTATAGATATTTAGAGTTATCTATATACTGGTTATAAGTTAAAGGGATAAATAAAATACTAGTTATAATCATTTTCGCTTAAATATTGCATAAAAATAGCGTTAAACTAGCGCAATTATTCATAAGGCGAAGTTTCAACAGAGTAGCTCTCTATAATAAAGCTGAACGATATCTTCTATATTAGTAATGCCATGCCAATTCGTAATGTTTTACTTGACATCATAGTGGCTTGTTATAACAATCATGCAAAATTTATTAAATTTAAAAACTTTTTCTTTTCTTATTTGCTCATTACATATTTTATGCGATTGCTTACGTTTCTTACTAACGATCAAGCCACAGGCGTGAATAGCGTCGCGGTTATTTTGGGCCCTTATATATAATATTTTTTAAAAATTAGGCCCTTATATGTAAATATTTTTAATTTGGGCCCGTATTTGTAATTATTTTCACCTTATTTGTAAATTCCCCTAAATTAAATGTTCGTAATAATAGAATAATCAATTACATATATATGATGATATTATTTAAATGATACGATATTAAATAAAATGTTTGTAACGATAGTTTTAGGATTCTCTTACAATTTTTTTGAATTGGTAAGGTGTGCTGTTTAAATATACATGTTGAGAATTTGTGATTTTTATTGAATACCGTATAGACTCGGAATAACGCGCAGGGACATTATTTCAAATTTCAGCCTAAATTAAGCTTAATTCGGGCCGAATTTGAAATAACGCCCTGCGCGTTATTCGAGTCTATACGGGAACAATAATATTATAATTTTTAAAACTCGGATGAAGAATCTGATGTTATTGAATATTATACTGCAATTCATATGAAAAATAAATAATGAAAATACAGTGGCTATTATACAAAAGAATTAGTCGTTAATCATACATTAACACCATTAATGACACCAATGGAAAATTGGAATATGAAGAACGTTATACTTTTAATTGAAGTATGAAAGGAAAAACCAAGAGAATTACGAATTGCCAATACAATCAAAGAGCGTGAACACGGACTTGAACATGAATAATAAAACTTGAATAGTCTATGAAATAATAAAAATATAGCATTAAATCGATATTTACGAAAACCACACGATCTTATGATAGCTTCGAAAATAATTATCGTTATATATTTAACAAGTTAGCAGTCACACGATTTGTCACATCTAAAATTTTATCATATGATTTTCATAAATTACACAAATCGGCGAAATTACATTTTTTAAATTTTTACCTAAAAGCTTAGTTGAAGTACACTACGTTTTCTAAGACAAAATTATTGCTGAAGTTTCTACGAGCTATACGGTATTAAAAATATGAGAAACGAACCTCTCCTTATAAAGTACCATACTCTTGAACATGAGCCATTATTTTGTCTACTTTCGACACATTCTTTTCAGGTTTGCAAATTCATGACTCAAAAAGTGTTTCACTAGACGCGTCTGAACGAGAGCTTTCGGCAAAATCAAACTTTGAAAGGCTGGTACATTATTAAAGTAACGAAGAAAATCAAGGAAAACTGTTTTGCCATATGTAGATCACCCATTAATTCAATATAATTGATATGTTTAAGCTATTCACTTTCGCTAATA
>CAJVPY010002975.1:0-14962 GCA_910591965.1 Dentiscutata erythropus | reverse complement strand
TTATAGCAGTAGCCAATCATATTGTATTTTTGTCTCATAATGTTTGTCTCATAGTGTTTGTCTCATAGTGTTTATCTTATAGTATTTATCATTATAGTGTTTATCTACACTATTATATATTATATATTGTCACGGATTATCGTGAAATTGAATCATCGTGAAATTTAGATTTATTTTATATATGATTTTTAAAATTTTTTGGGGTCTTTTTTGTAAGCTTTTTTTTTATAATTAAGTTAGGGTTTAGGGTTAGAATTATTAATAAAAGAGTATAGGTAAATTTTGATAGGGCTTATATTTTCAAATCAAGACCCCCAAATTTCACGATGATCTAATTTCACGATAATCCGTAACAATTATTAATAAGTTGTTGTATACCATATTAGTATCACTTTTTTTTTCCAATACTTTTTCTTCTTAAGAGATATAAAACAAAGAATAAAGAACTATAAAAAAAAAAAAAGCAAAAAAGAAAAAAAAAACACTTAACTTTAAAAAAGAAAAAAAATAATAAAACTTTAACAGCACTCTTATAGCTAATAAAAATTATATAACAGATACAATATCTGTATATAGTATTTTTATTATAAAGCTCTATTTTAATATATTTATTTTCTTTCTGACTAAATATTTAACTTCAGATATTTTGCTAGTACTATTCTAATATATATCAAGCCAGATACTACTATTGTTTAAAAACCTATCTCAAGCTACCTGTTATTATTATTAAAGATTCTTTGATTGAGGTTCAATTTTGTATAGTAGTATTATATCTATCTATAAACAAAACATGTAGTTACAATTTATAGTAAAAATAACATAATTATATTATTTTTACTTAGCTTAAGTTATAAATGATGATGAGATTATATATACAGTCAAACCTCTATAAATATAGCTTCTATAAATACAATATTTTTCTAAATATATGTTTTTGGCTTAACTATAATAAATAATTAATACTGTTATAGAACATGCTAAACGTCTAGAAACATATTAGATATTTTAGCTTTAAAAGATCTAAAAAGTTCTGATGATCAAAACAAGCTATAATAAATGATAAACAGATTGATACATGAGATCTTTGACTTGAAAATTAAGTACAAGACAGTAAATAAAATTTGATATGCGCATGTGCGCTATGCATATAGAAATTTTTTTGTGCACAAAAAAAATATTATATTGTATGCAAAGCACATACTACTTTTTAATAATTTATTTAACTTAATGTGTACTATATAGTTGGCCTTGTTTTAAAAATTTTAAATATAAAATTTTCTCAAAAAATTAAAAATTTCAAATACCAACTCAAATTTTCTAACATTTTTAAATTTTAAAGAATTTATATCTAAAATTATCAATTTTTAGCTAAAAATTTTTTAAAATTTTTTATATTATATTATAGTATGCTGCGCAGATGGAATATTTTAGAATTTCACAATTCTGGCCTGTATTAGCAATAAACTATAATATGCGCTACAGTAGTTTCAAAAAATATTTGATTTGTTTAGGGGTGTGTCATTTATCACATGATTTTTTTTTATTAAGAGGCTACCCTATCCATGGGGTGGTATAATAAAAATGATCATGTCTTTTATATATTTACTATACCCCATACTGACTATGTATCCATAGTAAAAATTACATGATATCTAGCATACCTCTTATCCCTAATAATACATATTTTATTTTTAATAAAAATTTTATACAAACTTAACTTATTTAACTTCTAAAACATACAGTATATGATTAGTTTGTATTGGATATTGATGCCGTGATGTAGAGACATAAATTTATATGGCTTGATTCCTAATGTTAGTTTAATAACAATCAGTAAATTTAAATACTAAATAATTAAGTATTTTAACAAAATAAAAAAATGAACTTATCTAAAATTTATTAAGTTTAAATCAAAATTTATCTAAAATTATTAAATTTAAGCTAAAATTTGCCTAAATTTTATGTTGTTATCAGAAAAAATTAGAGTTTTTAAACCTAAAATTTTATGGGTCCCTGTAGTACCGAACTTTGCACGTATTGAATCTAAAATTTGATATGCAACACACACCAAATTTTGACTTTGAATTTTATTCTCTAGTACAAGACATATAATTTACTATATTCTATAACTTGATTTTTAGACAAAGACCCACATAGCCAGCAATTACTAAGCTAAGAATTGATAGACAATAAGCTGGAATGGATTTACTACTTGTTGTAAATTCATGTTCTTAATATTTCTTAATATTTCTTTATACTTCTTAATATTTCTTATTGACTCTTAATGTTTTTTAACATTTCTTAGTATTTCATTACATTTTATAATACTTTTTAATATTCTTAGTGTTTTTTAATACTTTTTATTGTTTCTTATTGCTTCTTATTATTTCTTATTGTTTCTTAGTATTTCTTATTATTCTTTATTATTTATTAAAATTTATTATTATTTTTTATTGTTTTTTATAGTTCTATATTCTTTGATATGTGTTGTAAAAGCTATATAAACTCTAGCTTTTCTCCTTCTTAGCACTTAAGGATTTGTTTCTTGCAATCTTTAAGTTATTAGGATTTTTTAAACATAGATATCTTAGAATAGCCTTATATTTTGATATTGTATCATAAATAAATATACTTTAATAAACATATATTTTTACTTATAAATAAACTATACTAAATTGCTTTAGTAAAGTAATATTCCACTTCCATACTGCTTTATATTTATTTTGACCCTATATAGATCTCTGTTACCATGTGCTATATTGCAAGTACTATATTTCTAAAGAAGGCTATAGTCTACTTATAACAGTACTAAATGCATGTTCTATATTTTGCAAATATATGTTTACTCAAAAGATTTTTTATATTATACTAACTTCTCTAAATACATGTAGCCAATCAAAATTTAGTATTCAAATTATATTATACAAGCCTGCAGATCAAATATTAAAAGCTGCAATTTGATTAGCTTTTTCTAAATACAAACCTCTCTAAATACACAATTAAAGCTACTTTATATAAATTGTATTTAAAGAGGTTTGACTATATGTTATTATTTAAATAATGATAAAATTATATATATATATATATATATATATTTTTTATTAGTAACCTATACTGAAGATTGGCTAGGCTTTGTTAGACTCAAGATTAATTACAACTAAGCCACCCAACAGTTTATATTAGACAATAGGCTGGCTTTTTCTATAGGATACCCAATCTAGTTATCTTACTGATGTTGGCCATAATACCCCACATATAATATGATGTATTTAAAGATATTGTATAATTCCAGGCCTCAGCTATCTCATTGCTAGGGTACATGTTCTACCTATATATTTACCCAGACTTCAGTAACTTTACACTATAGCTTAATTTATGCACTTGGGGTCAGGACTAATTATTGAACCTCTGCAACTAACTAGTACCTGTTATGCTGCTATTATTGAGTTACAGATAATCTATTCTCAATGCTAAATTGTCTTTTTGCCAAGTACAGTCAGACCTCTCTAAATGCACGTCGTCTGGACCAGCTCTAGCATGTGCATTTAGAGAGGTATTGCATTTAGGGAAGTAAAAATCTATAGATGTAATATTAGTTGAACCCGAAAGAAGGCATGCATTTAGAGAGGTATTGTATTTAGGAGGGTAGCATTTAGAAGAGTCTGACTGTATATTCTTTTTTGTGGGAATTTATATAATAAAAAAAGTTTATAAAATCTTTATTTCTAAGCTATTCAATTAAGGTTTTGCCCAACCTCTAATTTTGTAGCCAATATTGTTTGTGTCTATAACTGTACTACTTACTAAATTAAAGTTTCCTATGATACAAGCTAATAATATTAATATTAACTTAATTTTGTTTATTTATATATAGTTTTTTAAAATATAGCATTGAAACCACTAATATATTTGTTATTTCTTTTATTTTACATAATTTATTTAATATTAAATATAGCAAATTCTATCTGGTTTTACAATTAGTCTCAAGTACTAAAAACAGTTGATTTTCATTACAAAAATTTTTTTTAACTCTTTTAGGCAGAGTTAAGAATGGCAAATACAACTTACAAAATCTTGTGCTTTTTTAATTGATCTATCAATTATGAAAAGACTATTAATGATAGCAAGGTTAAGTATATTAATAGTACAATATAACTAGCAGAAAGCAGCATTATTGTAATTATATTTTTTACATACTAGCAGGATTTTCATTACAAACATCTATGTTGCTAGCATTGTTAGTGGTTATTGACAAAATTCTTATTTCTAAACCAAAATTCTTGATTATTTCAAAAATCGTATTAGCTAAAAAATATCTATTTAGTATTTATAAAGGGGAATGAAGTCCAAAATTATATAATATAATTGCTATTTATCATCAATCTAATATAAGATAATTGCAAAAAAATTTTTAGTTTGTATATGAGAACTATATATTAGTCATAATTGACACCTTGTATCCAAAACTTTTTAAAAAAATATATATATACTCTTTTATGCAACTGCCAAATATAGATCGAGATTATTTGGCTACAAATAATAGAATTTTTATCTCAAAATAGTGTAAAATTACCCCAAAAGGAGTGCATATTTTTACTATGCTTGGAGAATTGTTTTTAGTTTTTTGGTACTACTAAATCATTACTCAATATAATTAAATTATCATTAAGACAAGATGTATTGGAGGAAGATATATTAAAGGTAGATACAGAATTTTGTGAGTATTTATTAAAAGGCATGATGCAACTAATAAAATTTTAAGAAACTAAATTTTTATTTAAAGCAACACTTTTATACTTACAAAAAGAAAAAAAATAAACCAATTATCAAAACAAAGAGAAATTTTTAAATTTGATGAAATTGTTTTATATAGCTAATCTATCAAAACCTCAAATGCTATATATGATAGAATTTTATAAACTTTTTTATCTTTTACTTTTTTTGAAAGCCCAAGATCAGTAATATTTACATTATATAAACAATACAAAGAGAGAATCTTTGGGTTTGATGCGATTGTTTTACAAACTTATTAAGATATTTGTAACAAAAAAATTGTAAATTAAGAGGACATAGTAGAGAAAAATTGTTATGAAGGGAATTCAAAAACAATTAAATAAATGATAGTTCCAATATTATATATTTTTATTAGCAAATTTTTAATAATAAATATTTTATATTTATCCTTTTGAATTTTAACTTTAATACCATCATGAATTAATTACAGTCAAATCTTCCTAAATGCATGTCGTCGGGACCAGCTCTGAAGCGTACATTTAGAGAGGGTTGCAATTGGAGAACACTAATAAAATCATAATGATACTATTTTCATGTAATAAACATAGCTTTAGTAGCCTAAAAATGATGAATTTGATTGGCTAATAATCACGCGGTTGCATTCATGGAGGGAGTTTATATAAGTGGGCCAAACAATTAGCGTGCAATTGCAGAATAAAGAACGTGCATTTATCTATAAATCCCATTATGGGGCTAATCTTCTATCGTGCATTTAGAGAGGGGTTGCATTTAGAGGGGTTGCATTTAGGGAGGTCTGACTGTAGTACAAAATTTTTAAAAAGTTAGAAATCCTGAGAAAAACTAATAGTTGTTATAGCAGATTGCATTAAGCAGTTTGCTTGGTAAGCTTTTATTAAACTAAAATATTATACTTAAAAAATATAATACAATTATATGATTATTACTTAGTAGTTTAGATAAATAAAGGCAAAATCACTTAAAAAAATATATACAGTATATATATAATTATATAATTTATAATATATGTGATTAGTGTTAAATACTATAGATACACTTTATAATTCTCAAAAAAATAGTTTAATTAAATTAGTAGTTGTAAATATAAATAATATATTACTATATATAGTACTGTATATTATACTATACTAGTATTTGACCTGTGCTGTTGCTACAGAAGTTTATAAATAGTATTATTTAAATAATTGGCTAAATAATTTTTTAGCTAATTCGATTAAGTTTGTGATTTTGATATAATATATAGATTCAATAAAATTCATATATGTAATATAAAATCAGATAAATAATATAAATATTATTGAATATATTTTCAAAGTATCTTTGCTAGAAAATATTTTTTAAAAAAAAATTTAAAAGGCCTATCATTTTGAAAAGTTGCCAAACACTTATATATTAGCATATCTTTTATAAGTCAAATTCTCAACCATTTTCAAAAATATAGATGTAAAGCTTCTATCACTTTCAGAACCACATTCACTAAACATAAATTTGTACTATATAAATTACAATCTGAAATAGAACTCTGGTTAGATGTTATAATAATTTGAGGGGCTATGAACCAACTTGTATATAAAGTACAGTAATATTTTATTTATATACTAATCTTCTTTTAATATGTACTTCATACAATATATTTAGCTTAAAAGCCTAATTAATATATAGTCCATTTTTTATATTTCTTGTTAGGATTTATTGACACACTAAACATGTTGGATAAGCATTTGAACAAAAATCTAATAATATTGGCATTATTGTTACAATAGTTTGTAAAACAGTTATTATAATATGCATCATGCTGAAATTGCAATCATTTAGCTAATTTTATCAAATGTTTTCAGAAATTATAAAAATAGCTATAAATAATTAAAAATACTCTAGCCAAATAAAAGAATTACTCTTAATAGACATAAATTCTTATTGAATTCATCAGAAATTATTTATTGTTCCAGAATTTATAAAAACAGCTATAATAAAGTGATGAGTTTTATATTTATAAAAATAGTTAATTAATACTATAATGAATTATTCGCTCATACTTACCTGGGTACTGATAAAAATTCAGATTACAGTTTATCTAGTTTGATATGGTTATACATGATCTGGTTTTAAACATTAATTTGTATTCAAGCAATAGTTTGATGTATAAATTTTAATTAATAAAAATTAGCTCAGGCAGTCAAGAGAGTTTATCACTGCAGTCAAAAAAAAAGATTAGTAACCATTTTTTTTCTTTATAGAGCTGTGCTAATTGGCCAAAATTTATTATAAAGTAAGATTATTCAAGTACTTAATAATCAAATCATTATTTTTTTATGATAAACTCATAATTTTTTTTATAATTAAACCATTATTTTATACTTTGTACTAAATATACTAAATATACTTTTAACAATATAGATCTTTGCTGTTATAACAAATTACTTTTTACTTTTTGTGCTAGAAACTTTTATAACAAATAAAAAATATCAAGGAACCTTCAAGAAATAACTGACAATTGTTATCTTCAGATGATGTTCATTAATTATTTGGTTTATTTCCTAAAGTATTAACATTAAATGAACTTGATATTTTATTTACAACTACTATTAGTAGTAGAAGTTTAATTATTGTCACTAATGGATGACTTTAAAAGAGATACATAAAAAATTTTTTTATTAATTCTTTATTAAAAAATTACAAATTTAAATAAAATTCAATATACACTTTTTCATATTCGCTATTAGTTCTATTTAAAACTAAAGAATTAAATAGTGGCACAAAAGAATAACAGTATATGATAATTTGTTAAATTTGTAAAAAGAACAACAGAAGTATTGTAATTAGGTGAAGGAAAATAGAACTATTTAGAATTGTTAAAGAAAAGCAGAAACACTTGAAGTAGTTGGAACAGATATATTTGAAGTTGTTGGTAATAGTAATATTTTTTTTTTTTGTAAAGTTGCTTTTTTTTTATTATTTGTTGTTGGAGATATGATAATTATAATATTAAAAAAGAAGATATAGTAGAAATAATGTATTTTTAAATTTATTTTTTTTAAATTTGTAAGTGAAAAAGGAATAAATAGAAAAAGAATTTTAGATTATTTATAAGTGAAAAAGAAATAAAGCGAATAAAAAGAAGATTATATTAATTGTAAGCAAAAAAGAAGTTTATTTTATTTTTGTACATGAAGAATTGCTTATTAGTTATCTGATATACATACTAAGCATGGGTTGTAAGACAGTACAATAATGATAACGATAACAGTAATTATGAGCATTCGACATGTGACATAGATCCACATGGTTAGCAGCTAATCGGAAACAATTTTTGTTTTATAGTGTTTATCTCCTAGTGTTTATACCCAACTGCATATATATATAGATACAGTATATAATAGTTATATAAAATTATTATATAAAGTTAAGTTAATAAAAACCAAACAAATATTTTTAATAAAATTTTAGAAACTTTAAACAAAAATAACTTAAAAAAATTTAACTAATTTTACAAATTTGTAAAAATTAATTTAAAAAACTTTTATTAAATTTAATTAAAGTTTTGTTAAATTATTATTATTTAAGTTATAAAAATTTTTATTATTGCTTAATTTTTATTAACTCACCTCATATATATAAGATAGTTAAATTTCTTGTAAATATAACATTTTATTTCTAAGTTTTCTATTTGCAAACTAGTTACATACTGTATTATTAATTCCAATTATTATAAAACACACCTATGGTGTTTTGCACCTATTATATATTTTTATTATATATTTTATATTTTTCTATATTCGAGTTAGTATTTAGAGTTAGGGTTGTGTTTTTAGGGGCGTAAAACATTTACTTAGAACACGTCACACTGATTAATTAGCTAGTTTTTGTAATAATGTATACATAGGTGTAGATGCATTTTGTTTAAAGTTCGATTAAAATATAACATTCGTATATTACAATATATATATGTAAAAATAGATTTGCGGTTTGTTTCTAACTTCACAATATGATTAGTTGCTTATTACCCCGCTTTATTCTAAATATATAGAAAAGTATAACGATAATCATAATCAACATAAAGTATAAAAAGCATTGATTATCATACAAATGTATAAAAGTCTGATTTTAATATTTGCATTTATCAGTTATTTGCAATATTTACATCGGCACTAGCATGATAAAGTATAGCGATAAATTAAAAGAATTACAATCAATAGAGAATGTAAAAAAGAATAATCATGCATCATTGCCTATAAAATTAAAATTAATAAATGAGATTGCAACGAGTTTACGAAATTCGTGGAATAAAGCTTAAAAGTCTTCATAATTAAAGTCTTTAACAAAGAACGGATTTTTTCCATGATCAGTATGCAGACGATTGAGAACATTTCGTTGTTGAGTAGGTAACGGTTGAATTTGATTACTAGTGTTTATGTTGCTAAAAGGAATAAAATAAACCTTGTTATGCTATTGAAAAAAAAAAAAAAAAAACAATCGTCAAATATATATATACCTTACAAACTCCATATTTCGATACTCGTTTAGCCGATTCCATACATCGAATGCCCGAAAGGCACCGAGTTGCGGCCGTGCTGGTGAAGGTTGAGGTGGAGGAAGGCGCGAAGTAGCAGCAGCAGCAGCAATTCTGACTTGAGCCTGAGCCAATTTCACTAACGATCAGTAATTAATGACAAATATAATGACAGATGTTAATGATTATAACATATTATTAATGCCAAATATTATGACATATTAACGACAAATGACAAATATTAATGAAAGGCATGTCGTGAATAAAATTTACAGATGTTGAAAGATAAATTATACATACATTCATTTTGAAGGAAAGTTGCCCTCAATTCACGATCATCTCGGAAAGGGTCGAATATGCCTTTATACTCGGGGAATTCCACCGGAGACGAGTGAAAAAGACTTGAAGGAATAAGATTTATATTATCCGTGGACATGTTTGTAATTAAAGTTGGATCGACCTGTGAATAAAATTAAAAAATTGGATTTTAATATTAAAATTACTAATAACAGTATACATAACATTTCAACAAAGTATATCGCATACTTGATTATGAGTTTCTGAGCCTTGTTCCGTTTCATCCTTCTTGAAAGGAGTCAACCGATCTTGCAAATCCGCAGGAAGTGTCATACCAGATACTTGAAGTATCATTAATTTTTGACGTTCAGTAAAGACTGGTGTCATAATACCAGCACGCATCTTAATTTATGGTATTATTCATACGTAAGTGTTAGAAAAAAAAAAAGGTATTAGGAATAATATTTTACGAATATTTTTATTTTTGAATATTTATTATGAATATTATGAATATTGTTACCATTCGTTCCAATAACGTTTCGTCAATGCGATGATATTCTTTGCTTAAATGAATTTTAAGCGACTCGATTGCGACTAGCAAAGCGCGTTAGTCATTAATCAATAACATATTCTACATATTAAACGCTTAGAAGACTTACGCTTCAGCATCTCGAATAAAAGATCGCGTTGCAAGGTTGTATAAAGATTTCCTTGGTGAAACGGAAACTATGAATAGTCGACATAACAAATTAAACCTTTGCTTTGCTTATAAGATTTATGTCTTAAAGATTTAGTAATTTATTTATTTATTTTTATTTTATTATTATTTATTTATTTATTTTTTTTACCTTTACAAGAACGCTTATGATATTTTCGAATGGACGTTCCGCACATTTACGGGAGAAATGAAGCTTTTCGAATTATCAGATCATTTGATAATTAGATAATTTTATTATGAGCTAGTAATTAAATAAAGTTATTTACCTTATAATTTCGGCAAACTACCAAAAGAGAATTCATTTCTTCTCTCGTGATAAATGGAATGTGCGGTACAGTTGGTGTTGATTGTAACATTTCCGAAGTTATGACCGCGTCGCAACCAGAAAATTCACCTTTCCATTTTGGAAAGACCGCTCTCATAAGATCCTCCTGAGATGATCGCATACATGAAACGAGACGTCCCTTCAATGGTTTCATGTTGCGCGTATCAACCGCACGGTTTGCCTCCGCAGGTGTTGCCAATTCAATATAAGCTTCAGAAAGTGTTTTTCCTGATGTTCTATTTAATGTAAAATATAAAATACGTTGTTAATATATAATATATATATATACTGCATATATTTATCAACACGAATTATTTTAATTTTAAGATTTACCTATCCATTATGATATGAATGCACTGTGCATACAACGATGCATTAGGTAACTTGAAAGCTGAGAGAAAAGTTTTTATTTCCTTCAATGAAACGTCCCATGGGATCTTTACGTACAAGTAAATGAAATAGATGGAATAAATGAAATAGACGAAATAGATGAGTAGACGAAATAGGGTTAGTATAGTACATTATTATTAAAACATTAGATTAAAAAACTACGATACAATTATCATTATTTAATTAATATTCACATTAGTAAGCTTAATGACGGGCCAATTGAAGGCAGTAGCTAATTTGCTTAGTTCCCCGAATTGGATCTGTTGGGGTCTATTAGTCATGGAGGTCATCGTTTGAATAGGTCTCGTAGTCAACGGTGCCATACTAGGAAAAACCCAAGAGAGTGGATGAAGAGCATCTTCTTCGGCAGTATTCTGCATAAATTGAATATTCATGTTTGTTTTCGCTGGAGAAATATTACCACCTTGACTCTCTTTTTTACCGGAAAAGGTAACAAATTCCGAAACAGGCTTTTATTAAAAAAAAGAAAATAGTAAACAATAGGAAATAATTAATTCACCTCGTGGTAACTTAACATGAACGGATTTAACAATATACCTTACCGTCTTGCATAATATACATTCAGAATATGTTTTGAATGAGCTTTTGACCGTATTTGAACGTAAAATATGAACACATGATTCGCACATTCTTTAAATTCAAGAGAAATTTGGTGTCCATTATTTTTAATATCTGTAAAAAAGTAAAAAAATAAAAAAAATAAAAAAAATTACCTATGACCACAAGGTTTCAATAAAACATTCCCATGGATACACGCGATGCAGCTAGTTCGCGAAGAAGTTTTTGGAATAATGTAGTCAAGCGCGGCCTTTCCTTGCGTGGAAACCACCCTAACAGTTGGTGGCTTAATTAAATTAGACATCAGTGATTTTCGGGAAGAGACAGAATGGGTTTGAGGCAATGAAATGGGCATGATCTGATCGAATGAAGAGACGATTGGTGAACTTGGAGCTGTACGACCTTCTTCGGGATTCTCCTCCACCGTTTCCAACTTAAAATCCAATTACGATCATAGTTACATTATGACACTTGGAGTAAGAATGGTCAATTATTACGATTATGTGTATATATATTTTTAACTTACTCTATTCAATGAATCCTTAAAATGAACATTAAAGGGTAAGGGTCTACCATCGTTCCTGAATTTTCCCAAGGCTTTAATTTCAATAGATTCTTCAGTGATTGAAGTGGAACTGGTTTGACCGCTCGATTGACTAGAGTGACCCGATGAAGCTGATTTATCAGAATCAGCAGGACTAATTTTCAAATTGTTGTTTTGGGGCTGTTTTCCAATAGGCGTCGACACTGATACTAAAACACATTTGATTTTTGATATATATATTTTTTTTTCTCGAATAAGTTTATTAAGACAAATAATAATAATCACAAGAAATACAAAAATTTTAAGATGTCCATAAATAATATCGAGCATGTAACAAGATATCAAAGAACTTTGACGCAACATTGTATAAAGCACCAAAGGACGAAACGATATTTATGTTTTTTATATTATCAAGTATCAATAAAATCAACACCACCTTCATTGATATGTTTTGTTATTTCGTCAAGCGCTCTATCAAAAGCTTTGGCGATATCGCTCTTGTCTGTTGTTACCATAACTGACTTTTTAGGGATAGTTGTTGGTGTTTCACCTTGTAAGATATGTTGCTCTTGATACATGACTATCCTTTTTTGTAAAGGTTCGTAAAGACTTTAACGCGTATTTTCCAAAATAATCATGTTTTTTTATTTTTTTTTATTTTACATACCAATAGAGACTGTACTTTTTATGTTTTTCAAATAAACTGCCAAAGAAGCTGAAAAAGTAAATAAAAATAAATAAGGTAGTGAGTGACTACTGCCTAATATGAACCTGCGGTCCCAAGGAGTGTAATATAAAAAGAAAGAAGGAAAGGAAAGTAAGATGTGTTTAAATTTGATGTGTAAAAGGAATGCTTATTTATCTCTACTTTTCTTACGTTTTACTATCCTCTTAGAACCAACCTTAATTCGATGTGATAAATGAAATTGTCCTATATTTATATGTAGGTGCTTCGTGAGGTAGTCTAGTAATATGACGTAATTGCCGATTAATTAACCGACTAAAAGAAGTTTGTTGAAGTTTATTGTGTTGTGTTAGAAATATTGCAAATAGCTGATAGTAATTATGATTTCTTATGCTTTATTTATTGTCTTAAGAGTATATTTTACTTTTAGCATTCGTATTAATGTACTATATAACGCGTGACGTAGATTGAAGAATCACAAAAATAGAAATCTTAAATTTATTATACTTTTTATTATACTTTTAATCATATATAATTATTATTTGACAATGTTTTAATATCTCGGAAATAGAATAAATGTAATAAATACTGTATATCATAATGGTTCGACTTCTCACGATTCTCTAGTTGGCTCTTTTTTTAGAAAGATCGCACATATTTTTACCATCAAAAAATAAACAAAAAAAAAAAATACGACAAATACGGTTTAAAAATAATAACATAAATGCGCAAAATTTACACACTTACTAATATTTGATTCATAATATATTTCTCATCTTAATATTATTATTAATGCAAAATATCATAACTTTCGGATTTTATGTGATATGATCCACAAATTATACAGTACTGTGATTTTATACAGTATTTGTTTCGAATATTAATTTCTTACAAACATTCTTATAGGTCAATTTATTCGCTCTAGCCTTTTGCGTACTATCTTATGTGATCTTATCGTTTTGTAACAATGAAATTATAAGTCGTACAGTATAAAGATCATCGAGTCAATATCAATATAGTATTTTATTAAGCTTTCCAAATAAACTTAATGTATACAAATCAGGTAACATTTCACGTTTCTATACCGATCTTTAATGAAAAGGAGGCGCACGTTCAAAAAATCGCAAAGCCATAATAAGGAATTATTAAAGCCATCGTATTTATAAACTAGTGTTTTTGAATTTATAACTTGTGCTAGCATATATAAACACTTAACTTTCGGATCTTAGAAGTTCATCGAAATAAAATCATCTACGTATACACAAAATTACTTTATACATATTTACTATTTTTTATAGTAATTAATATTTGTACGTAGCATAGTTGGCCAATTCGATTTAAGAAGAAAATTTTTTACAGCACTATAGAGTAGTAATATGTTAAAAGTGTACTATATAGTATTAAAATAACACTGTATATTAGTACTAAGCAATGTTATACACGGGACAGGACAAAGCTGGGACGGATTGGAACAAATTTAAGATTTTAAAAATAACAACTCAAAATTTTATTAAGGCACCTTTTTTTTTTTATATAAGTAAAATTGTTTAAAATTTATATTTTTTATTATTGTCTTGATACAACTTTTTGATTAAAAATTAAGAGCAAACTCGGGACTTTCCGGGATGGGACAAGGCTCGGAATAATCAAAATGTACAACATTGCTATACTGTATAAAAACTATATTTTAAACTACTGCATACAGTATCTGATATACAGTATATATATTTGGATTTTTAAATTAAAATTACAGTATATTAAAATTATTTTTTATATAAATTATAATTTATATTATATTGTAAAATTGTAAATAACTTTAAAAATTTTCATATTGGCTGATTTGTGAAATCGTCTAAAGTAGATGTTATTTGACATTTTTTAAAATTTCGAATAACTTTTTTTCTATCGATCCGTTTTTGATAATTTTGATACCAAAATGTTCGTCTCGATGAGTCAATTCCAACGAGCCCAAAATCATCAAAATCTAATCACTGGATCCCGAGATCAATAAATTTTTGCCAAGGTGACGCATCTATAGGGTGGGAAAAATGCGATTTCTCCCACCCGGCTAAGGTTAACAATTAGGTGGCCGGATTTTGTATTGCCGGTAATTTCTAAATTAAGGTTAGATTTTCATATTC
>CAJVPY010002974.1:0-14962 GCA_910591965.1 Dentiscutata erythropus | reverse complement strand
AGTATAATGCCACATTGGGTGACTAGTAATAGTAGCACAAATGTAATTAGAAACTGTATATCAATTGCTCTGTAAAAGGTGTGAATCATGACTAATAAAGTTTCTACGTTTGGCAATATAAAAAAAAAAAAAAAAAAAAAAAAAAAATTTATATGTTAATAGAAAATCTAAAAACATAACTTTATTCTCCAACATTTAATAAGTTACTTGTGAAAATTTCAAAGTAATTCATTAGGTTTTCAATAAGTTGCACCATTTTAAAGTAATTAATTTTAATAAATATATTAATTTGCTCTAAACGAAAATGTAATCAAATTAATTTTCATCCATATAACATGAAAAATCTAAAATTACTAATAATGCTCACATAGTTTTGATTTACTTAGTTGATTTACCACCCTAGTACAGTACGTACAGTATGTATGTACGTACATTAACCATAATAATAGCTGCCGCAACAAATTTGGATTGGCAGATCCTCGATTTTGATTGGCTAATGGCCGAGGATCTTCGAAATTTTGGCCCACATTACAAATTTGGTTACTAATTTCTGGCTAGAATTAACTTTTTAATTTTTTTATTACAAAAATAGAAATTCTTAAAAAATAAGCCTGCAATATAGTAAAATTGGCCCTGAAACAATTTTCATTTAATAGGCGGCTATGCTTTCATTAGTAAAATTATGAGTAATTTCGGTCTAATCTTTTTTTCGTCACTCTTAGCCAATCAAAATCGAGAATATGCCGGGTCAAATTTGTTGCGGCAGCTATGGATACAGTACTGTATACTAAAATTTTTGCTGATCAAAATTTTCAGATATCATATAAATAGCACACTACTAATCAAAATAGAAGCTGCGCCAAAATTTCCCTAAACCTTTAAGCGAGGATATCTTAGCTAGTGTTTAAAGATAAGCCAGCTTATCACGGCTTGCTGCGACTTAATGTTGCTTATCATGTGATAAATTCGAATTTATTACGTGATAAGCCACATTAAGCTGCCGAAAAGTCTACTAACAGTGCTTAGGGACAGTGCAGGGTCGAACAGTGCAGGGTCAGAAAGGTTGGAAAGTGTATGATTACGTGATTTACAGACAGTGCAGCTTAAGTAATGATAATCTATTTTATCATTAAAAGATTTTTTACTAATTTCAGAATTTTAGCCTAATACTTGAATTTTATTTTTAACAACTGTAATTTCAGTTTTGAGCTACTATGTATGTAGAATCAATAAAACTTTTAAGTTAAAAGCTAACTACTAGTATTGCATTTTATTTAATTATAATCAAAGCTTAACTATAAAAGTATTTTAACTTTTACTTTTCATTATATCTATTTAAAATTTAATTTCTGTAACTAATTTGTTATTTTGTCTTTTCAGATCTGTTTTGTAAACTTAACTACTTATTGAAAGGAATTGGTCAATACAGCTTTGAATTAGTAGCTTCCATTTTTCTACAGTTGGGGTAGCAAATTGTGACCATCGATTTATAATTGGAGATACGGAAGCACCAGGTTTTAGTATAATAGCTACATAGTGATTATTATTAACAATAGCTATTGCAAGAGCTTTATTTCAATTTAATGGTTGGTAATATAGAAGAAAAGTAAGATTAATTTGTAGTGAAAAAAAGTATAATGGCCTTTGGTATGTATTAGCTATAATATCTCCCATCTGTGGCATTCGCATTCAGTGCTCGAATGTGCAGAGGCCATCTATCCATGAGATTTCTCTCATAATTGCTTCATAATTATTATTGGCTAAAAACAAGGTCCGGTAAAATTGTTCATTTTCAATCAACTCTTTTTGCAATTCTTTTCGTACCTCTGACCATTTACTTTCACTTTTCCCTAAACATACTGCTAGTGCTCTGTAGCCACAATTACCATCTCTATCCACGTTAATTATCTTTTTTATATGCTCATGCATATAAATAGGTATTTGATCATGATATAAAGGTTGCTGTGGTTGGTGTGATTTTTGCAAATCCTTTATAAGCTTAGGTGTGTTTTTCTCTTTTTTTTTAGCAGCTTTATCTTGACGTTCACTAAGTAAAGGATCACGCTTAGTAGAAGTTGGTCAGCCCCTATTTTCAATATGTAATGGTGCTTTTGGAGTTACTATTTCCTCATCAATTAGAGTATTGATTTTATTCAAAAGCGTAGCTTTTGACCCACAGTCATTTAAGCTTCTATATTTTTCTTCTAACATATATAAAGCCTTATTAATAGCTATATTAGGCGACAAGGATGAAGGCAATATGGATATTGAATCATGCTTTAGGAGCCAGCGAGAATGTATTATAGAAAGTGGAATAGGCCCTGTTAGTGGAATTGTGTAGCGGCATAGTAGTTTAAAATTTAACTTCAAGCTACATACATTATTACTGTTTTTTCCTCAGCTTCACATATTTCTCTTTTAATTTGATCAATTGCCCATTTCAAAATTTTTCCAACCAATTGTTCAAATCTTTTATTATTAAGTATAAATAAGTCAACAGAAACAATATTTAAACCAAATGCTCCATTTTTTTTTTAATTGATGCTAACGAAAGGCACAGTCAATATGTAAAAATACTTGATCTAACCCACTTGCTGCTTCTATTGCTTTTTTCAAACAGCTATAACTTCCTTCCGCTCTTTGTATCGAATGAACCCCCATATGTGGATAATATTTTGTAAAAATGTTCATCCAACATTTCTCATCCTTTTTCTATTCTTCAAAGTAAGCCGTAATATAGTTAGGATCTCTACTCTTTATTGCTGCTTCTTTTACTTTATCGAATGCTTTTTCAACTATGCTCATCTCTTCTGCATAAGCGACTTTTTGAATTGATAGCAACAACTTGTTATAATCATCTTCATTGTCAAAAAATTTTCTACATGCAGTTTTTAGATTTTGCACAAGCATATGCCAGATGCATACCATTTTTTTTGCATCTGGAAAAACTATATTTGCTGCTTTTCGAAGGGCTTGGGATCTATCTGAAACAAATACTTCCAGGGTGTAAAAGAAACTATTATATATTATTTCTTTTAAGGTATTTAAAAACCATTCGTATGTATATTTTTGTTTATTTTCTACCCATGCCATTGCGATTTGATAGGTATCAAGAGATTTTGTATTACCAATATTACTGATGCCAATAGCATTTATAAGAGGAAGCTTATATAAGTTTGTTTTATACGTTGCATCTACTATAAGTACCTCTGGACATATAGCAGTTTGGTAAGCTGCTTCAATATGGGTAAAGAACAAGTTTTTTATAGAACCATCTTTTGATAATACATGACGAACTACGTATTGACGCTCTTCCAACATTTGTATAAGATGCATAGTCATATCACGATTTGATCCTTCATTCAAAGCATTTTTAATTCTGTCACGTTCATTAACAATATCTTTTGTATATACAGTTTCATGTTTCCAATATATTGTATCAGCAACTGACTGAACTGGAACCCCACTTTTAAGCATCATATGAACTATCTCTTTCTGTTCTGGGTTAAGAATTCGATGTTGATAAAGACAGTGAACTTGTGATTCTGAGAGAAGTTCATGGTTATGTTGATTTTTAGAAGATCGTACCACCCAAACTCCAGCTTTCTCATCTAAAACAGCATGCAATTTAACAAGGTAGTTTTGGCACTTTGTTGATTTGACTCTTTTTCGGGTTTCTTCTGTAACTTCATGGTTATTTCTATATTTGCCTCCCATTGTACACTGCAGAGTAACAAAAGGCGTATGGCCACCTTTTTCCTACGTGTCATTTTTGATGATGATACACTAAAAGCGAAGCCTGCTGCTTTAGCACCTTCTTGGGCAGCTTCCTTGAAACTTTCTACTGTTGGAAATTCACTGCCGATTTCTGGGATTTTTGGTTGTGATTGTAGCATGACTATTACAAAAAGAGAGATAAGTAAAAAAATGTTTTTTATTCCTTATATAATTACTACTAATTTATTAATACTAAGGGCTATGAAAATGCAACTTTGCGCCATACACATTCTTTTATTTGTAATTTATATTTAAAAAAATTAATTTAAGAGTTGGCTTTTTTTTTTGTATAAATTAGAAGTTTCAAACACAAATCCTTGGTCCATATAAAAAAACTGGTAAGATATTCATTACATTTCTCTTATTCATATTTACAATGTGGAAACTAAACTACTTCTTCCTCCACTATAACTAAAATTTTCAATTTCTCTAAAACGTGCATGACAATGAAACATGAGCTTTTCCTGGATAAGTACTTTAAGATTCGCCACCTTTTACAACTGTATTGACAATCACTCATGTTTCTTTTTTGATTATATTCGCCTCTCTAAGATGATTGTCATAAGGCGTATTTTACCTGCAAGTTTCAGAGTTACTAGGTAACGATCTTCAATTTCTGAGTATTAATAAAATTCTTGCCATGGTGTATTCTTGTTTAAGCCGATAATAACTATATTTATTATATTATATATAAAACCAATTTAGAACCTATGGATGAAAATGTACAATAATTAACAATTAGTGTGATCGAGGTTAAAAATGATAAATTCTTATTCTAACTAAAAAAAAAAATGCATACAAGAAAATTTGGATATGCCGTATTAAAATAAGCTCAATTTTGGTTTTAGCCGTTGTTACGATCAGTGTGAGAGCTTTGTAGGAATTTAGCTTCGATCGTGAACAAATAGTGATTAAGGTTAAATGGTTTGAAACGATAAACTAGCACACATAATTACAGGTAAGGTTTCTCTTTATTAATATAAATCAATACATCGGGCATAATGCTCAATACTATTAACAATCTTTATATACTGAAACCACATCCTTATATATCTTTAATTCGTACCCTATGGGGTTTTAATCCCTCATTGCGGGTTATTATCCCTTGCTGAGGGTTTCAATCCCCCGCTATGCCACAAACTATATAAGAAGTACATAAAATAAGGAGAATAATTACTAAAAATAAAAATTTGAGCATAATACCGTTTCCAGCTTCAGCAGTAATATTTAATATTTTATGCAAGTTTATAAGTTCTCTATAAAATTTCCATTATTTGTTCAATGAGAGATATTAAATTATTTTTAAAGCATTAGGGATTTATTTATTTATTACACAGCATAAATATTTAAAAGATTCTTAAATATCGGTTTCGTTATTTTGCACTGTCCGTAAATCACGTGATCATACACTTTCCGACCTTTCCGACCCTGCACTGTCCCTAAGCACTGTCCGTAGACTTTTCGTTAAGCCGCAGCAAGCCGTGATAAGCCGGCTTATCTTTGAACACTAATCTCAGCAACTATCTGATCATATTCAATGAAGTTTTTTTTATTTGAATTCTATAGACCCATAGAATTCAAATAAAAAATTTCATCAAATTTGATTAGGTAGTTACTAAGATATCTTTGCTCAAAAACTTTTAAATATGGATAAATGTTTATTAAATAGAAACTGCGTCAAATTTTTCTTAAAACTTTGAGCAAAGCGAAGATATCTCAGCAATTACCTAATCAAATTTGATGAATTTTTTTATTTGAAATCTATAGATTCATAAAATTCAAATAAAAAATTTCTTAGATGGTGCGCGCAGGGGCGTTATTTTGAATAATGTCCCGAATTAGGCTTTATTTAGGCCAAAATTCGAAATTACACACTGCGCGTTCTCCAAGAATCGAAAAATTTATTAGAATCGGCTAATTTACATGGCATGATGATCTGCAGAGGTCACGCCATAATCACAATTTCGATTTCAGAATTTTTTTATTTAAAAAATTTTTATTAGAATAATTACATTCACATTATTCACATTTATTGTTTTATACAAAAATGTTGGATAATAAAATAAATTCAAAAATTTTAATTAAACTACAATGTTCCAAGCATATTTAAATTTTTAAAATTTGAAAAGTTATAATAACCACTTTTTTTAATCAATAAAAAATAGCCACATGGTTCATTACCGCAAATGCGTTATCAGGTTCTAGCTTTAAAGATTTATCCAGATCTTTAAGAGCTTCTTCATATCTGCTTAACATACGATAAGTTGCGCCACGATTTCTTAATGCAAACGGATCATTTGGTTCGAGTTCTAACGATCTACTTAAATCAGCAAGTGATTCTTCATACCTATCCATCATGTGATAAACAGCACCACGAACTTTTAATGCAAAGGCATCATCCGGTTCAATTTCCAATGATTTATTTGAATCAATAAGTGCTTCTTTATATTTTCCTAATTTGCAATAAACTTCACCACGAAATTTTAATGTATCAGCGTTTTTTGGTTCAATTTCTAATGATTTATTTAAATCTGCGAGTGCTTCATCAAGTTTATTAATTGATTTATAAGTTAATCCCCGATTATTTAATGCGAATACATTTTTTGGTTCAAGTTCTAATGATTTATTTAAATCATTAAGAGATTCATCGGGTCTTCCTAATTTGCAATAAACTTCTCCACGAAATTTTAATGCATCTGAATTATTCGGTTCAATTTTTAATGATTTATTTAAATCATTAAGAGCACTCCTATATCTATTCATAAGTCGAAAAGTTGCACCACGAACTTTTAAAGCAAATGCGTTATTTGGATCAATTTCCAATGATATATTTAAATCTTCAAGTGCTTCTTTATATTTTCCTAATTTACAATAAGTTTCCCCACGAAATCTTAATGTATCTGCATTGTTTGGTTCGATTTCTAAAGATTTATTTAAATCTGTAAGCGATTCTTCATATCTTTCTAACATACGATACGTATCTCCACGAACACTTAATGTCCATGCGTTATTTGGATTAATTTTTAATGATTTATTTAAATCTGCAAGTGCTTCGTAAAACCTATTCATCAATCGATAAGTTGCACCACGATCACTTAATGTCCACGTGTCATTTGAATCCAAATTTAAAGATTTATTTAAATCTGTAAGCGATTCTTCATATCTATTCAAAAGTCGATAAGTCGCACCACGAGTATTTAAAGCAAAAGTATTATTCGGTTCTATATTTAATGATTCATTTAAATCAGTAAGCGTTTCTTCGTATCTATCCAACATGCAATAAATTGCACCACGATTTCTTAAAGCAAACGCATCATTTGGCTCTAATCTTAATGATTTATTTAAATCCAAAAGAGCTTCATCATATCTACTCATTAATCGATAAGTTGCTCCACGATTCATTAATGCAAATGCATTATTTGGTTCTATTGCTAATGATTTATTTAAATCTTTAAGAGCTCTCGGATGTCTATTTATCATGCGAAAAGTAGCACCACGATTTCTTAATGCGAAAGCATTATCTGAATCAAGATCCAATGATCGGTTTAGATTCGAAAGAGATTCTTTAAATTTATTCATCATATAATAAATTGCACCTCGATATCTTAAAGTTGATGCGTTATCTGATTTAACATCCATCAACTTAGTTAAATCTGAAAGAGCTTCGTCTAATCTACCTAATCCAAAATAAACCAATCCTCGAGTTTCTAATGCGAGTGCATTATTAGGGTTGGTATCTAACATAACATTAAGTCGTACGAAATGTTCATCTTGATCTTTGAATAAATTAAATTCATTTCGACATGAATTAAAAGTATTTGTTTGATTTAAACTTTTCTTAACCATTTTATTTACACGTTTAAGCCATCTCTCATTATGTTTTTCAATCGTCTGATAGGTTTTTTCGTAACAATCCAAAGCGATCGTGCTTGGAAATATATTCAAAATTTCCTGAAAACAAACTAAAGCTTTGCCGAAAGAACCCATCGTATAATATAATATTCCTTTGATTCCAATAGCTATTACATTTTTATCATCATTATTAATAGCTTGAACACAACACGACATTACTATTTCTTTATTATTACATGATTGTAATAAGATGTATCCAGATATCGTAGCATGATCCGTATTATAAAGTCGAATAGGTAAAGAATTTCCCAAACCAAAAATCATTTTATGAGGTTTATCAAACTTTTCGAATAAAATTGATAAGATTGGATGTGCGAAATTAATTTTATGCAATACTTTTCTAATTTCAAATTGCGCCTCATGAAATTTCTTTTTGTCGGAACATATTTTTGCTTTATATAAATGCGCCGTTATATTATCAGGATCTATTCTTAGAGCAGCTTCTAAATCATTTAGTGCATCAACGTCCTTTTTTAAAAAGAAATACATATGACACCTATAAATATAAGCAAGAGATTTTGTTGGTCTTAATCGAATCGCTATCGTAAGATCATTCAAAGCTTGAGGATACATTTCAATTTTCCAAGATGCGAATGCCCTCTTACATCGAATAGAATAGCTCTTGGGATAAAAGTGTAAAATTCGAGTTAACCAAATTATTGCTGTTGAATACTCATGTTGTCGTAATGCTTTAATTGCTCTATTGAAAGTAGGCAGCGTAACCTTTGATGGTGATATTTTCAATTCGACATCCATTTTGATGCTCATTTGCTGTTTTTCCATCGAATAACCAATTTGTTCCAACGGTTTACAAAGGCCTTTAAGTGTTGCGTTCCTTGAAAGTTTATATATCGATTCTAGTTTGATCACAGTTTTACAAAAAGGGCATTTAAAACTTCTACTTTTCATAGAAAATATAATTTTTCGTGTCCTTATAGCATTATAACTAATCAAATGATTACACCCCAAAATAAGAAAATCATTAGTTACTTCACCAGTAATCGGGCATGTTAATTGTTCTATAATAATTTCTTTAAACAGAGTATCACTTTTTCTTGCCGACAATTTTTCCTTAAAGAGCCAAGATTCTTTGAATTTTGTTGTTGAAGTTAAATGTTTAATAAATTTGTTGTCTAATCGAAGTTTTAAATTTACATTATCGACAAGAATCTTAAATTTTTGTAAAGAATCTTTTGATAATGAATCACAATATTTATTGATTTCTTGATTCACCAAGCTCTCAAACCATTCGGGTTCTTTGTAAGATAATGATAAAAGTAATTCCAAAGATTTAAATTGGATATAATCAAATTGAGATTTTTTCAATACTTTTAAACCCAGGTGATAAAAAAAAGTCAAGATGGACGGTTGTGAAATTTTCTGACATAGATTTTGAGCAAAATCTAATATTCCAAACCATAAAAAATAAGGTAAGTCGGTAAGTCTATATTCGATGAAAAGACTTGAAAATTCTTCTTGACTGCCTAAAATTTCTGAGACGTCATCATCTAATTCGTTTTGATTAAGATCCGGATCAAAAATATATTGCCAAAGAAATTCTAAAATATAAGCCTCGTTGTGATGTTTTAGAATACTATGATTTGAATCCCTAATTAAATCTTCTAAAGAATAATGGATAAATAAGAACTCACGCCATTTTTGATACCATTTAGGTATGGAATTATTAAGATTAAAAAAACCATTAAGTTTTGGTAAAGTTTCGGTTACGGGTGATCCACCTAATATTTCCAGAATATTTACGGACGAATCACCATTAGGAATAGTGCGAATGAGTGATAAAAGAAAATCTTTTCCTTGCTTTAAGAATTCATCAGAACGTGTTTTATTATTACGTATACTATGTAAACTATCACGCAAGTGGATCAATAAGAAATTAACATTATAATTTTGAAAATGTAAATAATTGTCGCCAGCGATATCAAGATCAACCTCTTGTTTAAAAAATAACGTTATATGATAATGAATGTCAATGAAACTAACTAAACTACTATAAAGTTTATCATAAAACTCCTGGTTCAAAAAAATAGAAGCTATAGAAGAACAGACCACTCTTTCAAGAGTTGCCACCCAAGTACGAAGATGTAATTCAAAATGTGAAATGATATCTTCCGTATAATAATCAAATAAGGAGACATCACTTAAAAGTTTAAGTGCGTTAATTAATATTTTTGATGGAAGCTTTAACCTAAGATCTTCAACTAAAAGTTTAAACCCATATAAATTGGACGGATCGCTAAAATCTTTCATCAAATCTTTAGCCTGAATAACGGCTGCCTTTGTTTCATCAAGTTTTTCTGTGTCTGAGTTGAAAAGTGATCCATCTGAATTATTACGTGTATGTATTGTCGACTAAAAGAAATATATTTCACTTAGTAGAATTTCATGTCTTTAGTTTTTAAATAAAATACTTTTATGTTAATATGATTTATCCTTACTTTCGATGTATTCGATCGTTGGACGCTACGTCTTTCTTCCATTTTGTCTTAAAGCAAAATCAATAACTTTGCAATAATGTAGAACTTGTTTATTATTAAGAAATACAGGAAAAAAAAAGTGAATATATTTTAAATAATCTCGAATATTCTGACTATTCAAACTATTTTCTGTAGCTCCGGGATGCATGTTTTTTTTCATAATACGCCATGCAGAATGTTATTCTTGATACACTATTTCAGATAAACAGCCTTTTAATATTCCTTATAAGGATATAAAAAGGATATCAAAAACGATAATTTTGCTAGAATGGATTGTAATTCATGCATGATCAAGATGTTTCATATCGACAAGAACAATATGTGAAGATTGCACTAAAATTTAATATTCGGGAAATAAAAAACATGCAGATCATGCAGATCATTCTAAATTTCTCTAAAAAAAAAAATGCGAAACACCGAAATACCCGAAACCCTCAAGACCAAACTTGGGAAAGTACAATCACATGACAATAAACCAATAAGGAGATCGATCACTCTTTATAAGTACCAATCACAAAGCTGTATAATAAACTGCACAAACTTTAAATGTTTTCCAAATTTATCAATATCTCATTGCTATTACTGTATTATAAGTGCATAAACAAACATTTTAAGTTTTATTGTAGGTGCCAAACGTATGACGTACTACTAGAGAGGTACATACGTAAGTAGTGGTAGTAAAAATATAATGTTTATTTTTGTCTGAGGTGAAACGAAGGACGTTATATAGAAACTAAGTAGAAACAATGTGTCCGACTGATGATCTGATTCTTTTTAGCTAGGGTTCTATCATAAAGTTTTTGGTATACCCAAAAATTTCGTACACTAGTTTCCCAAAGCCCCAAATGCATGTCTAAGGGGCATGCTTTGATTACCACATAAAAGTAACTTTCTAATTTTATATACTGTAAACCAAAAACAATGCTCCTTAGATTAGCGATGCACATTTCTTAATTTTTTTGGAATATTGCCGATTATAGAAATAGAACGAAGTTCGTAATAATTATTTGAATAAAATAAAGTAAGTAAAAAAAATTAATGACTAAGATGGTTTTTGATATGTTACACTGAAAATTCGATCAGAAAACGCAACTTAATATTTTGTTGCACTACTATCATTAAGTTGTTGGCTGAAACTAAAAGTACAGTACTCCAAAATATAATCAATTCTAAAATTATCAAATTTGTCCTCCGTTTAAATTTTTTCAGAACATTTATGTTCGTTTACTAATTCTTTTAATTTAATAATAGTTCGATTTAATACACAAAAGTTTCGTTTGATTTAATGATGTCGAGAATATTCATGATAAAATTTGATATAAACTAAGAAAATAAGGAATTTAGCATTTCTGTAAAGTTTTTTTTTAAAGCTAATTATTATCGTTCCCAATCCCTAAGACCTCGTCAACAATATTCGATGCTTCAAAGTTCATATTCTCACGTCCTTTGCTTGATGTCGGTTTAGATTGTGGTTTAAAATTTTCACAATACAATTCCGTGTTATAAAAAGATAAGATTTGCTGTGTCTTCGAGATTAAGTTTGTTTCAGATGTTATAGATGTATCAGAATTTAAATAAAAACAGAAATGGAAATTTTGATTCATGAAATAAAACTCTTCATTATTGAATGTGTTATTTGTGTTAAACATATTAGCTTCCGATCAACCGGAATTTTCGTCAATTAGCACCTTCCCGTAATTCTTATTCTTTTATCCTTTTGTAATGTTAGTTCTTTTCGATTTCTGAAAGCCATAGATTCTATATGCTTAAAATTGTGAGTCGATTCTTCGATCTCCATAAAATCATTTTAGGATGAAGAATTTCGTTCATATGCTGTTTTTAAATAACAACCAAGCCTTCTTCTAGACTTGCGTGGTATTTTACATTATACGTTAGTCACATCAAGTAAATATTTTTGATTAATCGACATAAGAATTGTTAAATTATCTGTCTTGATGTTATTTGATATTAGCGACGGTTTAATTTTAACCGATATTTTTAATATAATTATATGAGTTATATCGGTTCTATTTTATCAGTTTTAACTACAATATACATTATTGACATCACTAATTGGAATATATTATTGAGTAGAAATGCAAAACTTGGTGACATATATTACGTCAAAAATGTCGTGACAGCGTGTCATAATAATCGACATTTGTTATTTGTCGTAACTAAGTTTTTGATCATAACTCTAACACAGAATAGGAGTGACGCAGAATGTAATAAACGTAGTTTAACTTTCTTGAATAATACATAAAGCAAATGTTATTTAACTTATTGGCATATCATGTATTTACAAAATATACAAATTGAAGCTTTAATCACTTTCAAAGATCGTAAAGGATTTGAGGTGAATGCATCTAATTAATTACTCTTATTACAATGTACGTTACAAACCTTTTCTTTCGAGAATTTACTTTAAATAATATATTACATAATACATAAAGAAAATTTTATAAGTCATTCACACTTTAGTGAAATGGCCTGTTCTATTAGTAAAGATCATTATACCGAAACTTGATTAATAAATAAAGTTTTCAATCAGAAAAGCTTTGAGCCCAACTTTAGTTTTTAGTATTCATCCCAATAGTTCATATAAAGAATGATTGGCATCGTAGAATATTATTAAGTTACGATGTAAGTTAATATTATAACAATTTGACAGCCGTCAAGTTTAGCTTTTTGACATATCGGTTTAGAGTCATAACTGTGGACAACAGCAGGGTGCAGTCCAAATTTTCCAGATATGGGAATGAGTTATCAAATTAGCTATTTTTATATGTAAAATTGCGTTCCCGACATTTTTTGTTAGTGCACCAAGATAGGTTTAGGCTGTCGTTTTTCATATTTTTCGTATTTCTTATTTTTTTTGTCTTCCCGAATGATCTTCATGCTCTACAATTCTGCATAATTTTGCATAATGCTGGCCATTTCCGGAAAATTTGGACTGCATGTAGGGATGGAAAATTACTGTAATTTTACGTTATTTTACGAAATTTTGTGTAATCTTCTGAAATCAAAATTAGATGTAATTTTTATCGTGTGAATATTTTTGCAAAAATTTTTATAATGCTTGCATTAAAAAAAAAAAAAAAATTACAATTCCGAACATAATAATGGATATCTATTAGCGCTGGCTAAACCTTTGTAATATCGGTAAAACTATCATGTGACAATGCGCTATTCAATGTAAAGTTACATTGCAATTTCGTAAGTTACAATGTAATTTACATGAAACGTAACAAAGTAATTTATGTAATTAGAGATGGGATCCGTCTATCCGTTCAGATAAACCGGTCTGTCTTTGACTAACTCCGGCGGATATTCGGATAAACCGAATAAAAAGGTTTATTTAAAATCGGCCAAATCGAATTGGTAGTTCTAATTATAATTTCGTGAATTTCAAATATTCCAAACCATAAGTATACATATTGGACTATAATCAATGTTTTATATAGCTATAATAACTTATAGTGATTGAGAATTTTATTAATTTATGACTATTGCAGTATTTGCTCGCCTGTTACATAAATTTCAAAATACTAGCCTAATAAATTTAATAACTGTAGTATTTTTGCAAAAAAAAAAAACTACAATTTAGTTTTTTTTATTAACTCGCATTTCAATTTTCATCTATCACTTTATTGATAACCACCGAGAATATATTAAATTTCTTAGTAGTTTGTTATGAAACTAAAAATGTATGAAATAAATTTCAAATGTGCAATACTTACAGTGCATTCAATGCATAGTATTTTGAACTTCGTTATTTTGGAAATATGTCACTGACTAAATTATAATTTCTTTTTAAAAAAAGAAGTTGTTCAAATACTTGTGGTTTAAGATTGGTGCGTTTTGAAGACATGATATTTCCAGAATCTGAAAAGAGATGCACACTAGGTGTTGATGTTGCAGGGATAGAGAGGTATTTGCGAGCAAGCTTGATAATTGTAGGAAATCTTTCTTGATTATTTATCCACCAGCTAAAAGGATTAAGTGTTGGAGAAATTTGTGGTTGAGCAAGGTAGTCAGTTACTTCATCTACTTGAGAATGTTGTTGTTGAAATATTCGAGCAATAAGTGAATTATCACTTTTAGTTGTTTGTTGAATTTCTTTATGATTAGATTGTAGACTTTCAACTATATTTCTTAATGCTTTTATTGTTTTGGATTTTTTATTTTCAGAAACAAAGCTAAGAGATTTACACTGGGAGTCTAACAATGCTGCTAGTGTACCAACTTTGGAAGGAACAGAATAATAATGATGCAAGCTTTTATTTAAAGCAACTTTGATCTTTTTGAGCCTATTACAATTTTGGGGTGTATTAATCTAAATTCGGCAAGTTCTACTAGTTATTTTATCTACTTCCTTATCTGCATCTTCATAAATAATATCATCATCGAATGCAGTTGCACTTGACTCAAAATCAATTATTACATAAGTATCATTGTTATCAATTAATACAAGATCAGAGGCTAAAATCGAAATCACATAAAACATAAAGCTAATTGTTGAATAACTACTTCCTCCTAAAAATTCTGTTGTTTTAGCAAATGGCTTTAATATAGGTAGAAGATCCTTAATAGTATCCCATTCAGTATTAGTCAAATTAATTTTTTTAAGTGGTTTTGCTGAGGACACAATTCACTAACTCTTCTCAACGATTACTTGTACCAAATTTTACTAAAACAAACCTCAAGTTTTTTCAAAACCGTGCTTTTTATCATACTCTTTTAATTAACTTTTATTGTTCTACACCCCATTTTACATA
>CAJVPY010002973.1:0-14970 GCA_910591965.1 Dentiscutata erythropus | reverse complement strand
AGCCTGAATCAGGAGCTATTAATACGAAAGAGCCTTTTATAAAATTGCTAAAAGTTTATAAAATAAAAATATGTATATATTACCTTTTTGAGCGTATATCCAAGTCGGTGTATAGCCCTCCAAATTGTTGTAAGGCTAATGTTACGTCCCAACCAAAGTTCCATCTCGGATTGTAATTCATGCAAGTACCAGTAAACCTTTAAGATAATTTATATCATTCATGTTTAAAGAACGTGGTTTTCCTGAAGCGATGGAAGTTTTTCAATAAAACCATATCTTTGAAAAAGCACAAGAACCCGACTTATCGAAGACGTGCTAACACCTAAGTGTTTTGCAATTTTTCGACTTCTAAATTTTTTTCAATAATTTGCCAGCGAATGTGGTTTGAAAGTATCATATTTTTTGAATTCAACAAGAGATTTGCATAATTTTATATTTATATTAGCCACTTGATTTTAAATTACGTATACAGTATTACAGTATTATATTGAATTTATTATGCCGAAAAAATAACTTAACCGGATCGGCCGAAAAATCATTCGGCTAATTTTTTACAGGTGTCCCGGGAATAATGAAAACAGCTGTAACATCCCTAATCGGAATAAAATGGAATAATTGATGTTTTTGTGATAAAAACTTCTAGTGGAAGTATTTACTGTCCCTGACTTCATGCTATCATGAGATACAAATTTATTTATAGCCTCGATTCTTTGATAATTACTTAAAGAATGCTTTTTTCATTATTTATATTAATCAATAAATATGAGGTAGAAATAATAAAGCAATTGTATATTCTGTCAAGTGAAATCTTCGAAAATTAAAAAATTTAGAATTAAAAATTTACAACTATGCAGTAAATCAATTAAGTTAAAAATTTTATGCATTGGACCAATACTGATTTCAGTCTAGTTTTTTTATTGACATTTGTTGACAGTTAAATCTTGCTACAATATAATATATAGATTGATCCTAAATTAAGGTTGGATCCATAAAAATTCGTATCATCCGTAATTTTCTCGGATGAGGATTACCATTCGGATTTGATTTTAAAACATTGGAATACCTTGGTAAAAATATTGAAACACATCACCATGCACCTGCCATAAATCATCCATATTTAAACATCCATATATACTTACAGACTAAAACAGAGATAAAAATGCCGAGCTTGGAATTAGGCTATGATATACATAT
Source organism: Dentiscutata erythropus (assembly GCA_910591965.1). Classification (NCBI taxonomy): domain Eukaryota; kingdom Fungi; phylum Glomeromycota; class Glomeromycetes; order Diversisporales; family Gigasporaceae; genus Dentiscutata; species Dentiscutata erythropus. The sequence continues at coordinate 13,776 of CAJVPY010002973.1, read as the reverse complement.
AGGTTGATGTGTATTTATAGAGAGAATGCAGGAAAGCTCCACTTAATCAGTATTTATTTATCAATCTGAAATCAGAATAAAATAAATAAATCTAATATTGAGAATGCAATAAATTTTATAAAGGCTGATCTCGAGACTGAATAATGTAATGAAATAATCAAGAAGTTAATTGAGACCCCAAAATCCCATTCAACACATTTAAAACAGTTTCTTCATCATTTGGATCATCATTTTGATCATCCATATGAAGAAATGGCCAATCTCTAAGAATTTTGTTTTCTGAAATAGTTTGCCAGTTAGGAGATGCCTGTTGTTTTAACCAGTTAAAATCTTCAACCTTATCATATTTGTTATTTATTGGATCTAACTTAGCCGCCTATAAAAAGAGTATATACATGTGTTAAAAATAAAGTTACTAATATCAGGTATTGTGAACAAGTGCTTTATCAAAATATTTATTTAACCTCAAACATATTGCCCAAGCTAGGAATCGATAGTGTGTAAGGTGCAAATAAAATATTATTACAATCTTCGATTATAGGATGACTTGTTGTGTGAAGATAAATAGTCATTTGCCTAGATGTATGCATCCGGAACTATATAGACAATCAACTCTTGTAAATATTTAATCGAAATTTAAGAAAAATCATATATATATTTAATCTTACTTGATGGCATCCAATCAAGAACACACATCTCTCGCAGTCATAGATCAAAATCGAACTTCTAACTGGACTTGCCATTATAATAGTATCCTTCAATCTTTTAATATGTATCGCACCTATAGTTACATTAGAACTTACAAGGTTCACAATACAATGATCTAAATTCGAAATTTGAAAATCCATTACTTTTTCGCCAGGTTCTTCCAAATTTGTTAAATATGAATTCACACTAATATAGCAATTTTGTCTATTATTTAGAGTCACCGTTTGAAAGTTTTGATTAAGTGAAGTAGTAATAGGAACAATTTCGTTATTTGGAGTAATAACTTCCAAATTATTGTTTATGATTTTGTTCGATTCGGCTGTCATGCTTTTTTCTGTTGATCCTGTCGCTTTTCTTGATTTAAACGAAAATTTGCTCTTTGGAGTCAATTCTGCTTTTTTTGTGTTAAGATCTTCAATTAACGCTCTGACTTGCTATAAATTTTATTCAAAAAAATGTAAATGTCTATCATTGAAAGGCTATTGTAAGAACTTGATTTACCAGAATCGACTGTCTTTGGTCATAAGGAGGTAAAAATCTTGAAGCATCTGTAGTTTTTTTTTCAAGCTCACTTATACGCTGTAATAATCCTTCGCACAATAAAGGAATTGATGATCTTTGTTTTTGTGATAATTCATTTATAGACTCTTGTATTGCTTTATCGATTTGAAATCAGAAATTTATGAAACATAGCATTAATGCGAAGAAAACAAGAAAATACGATCTCACGTATAAAGTTTTCTTATAAATGTTCCTACCTCCCCGTTCCTCCTGAAATTCTTGCCAGAATTTATAGGCGAAGGCTTCTTTACTTTGTTTTACGGCTTGTTCTTGATCTTTAGAAGAACTCATTTTTTATACATTTAACGTTAAAAAAACTGTGCTTTATATTTATGGCAAGGTAACACAAATCATTAGGGTGTGCAGCATGAAATTACTAATTTCTCCACCACTTCTGATTGGTTCTACTAATTATTCACATAATGTTATCAATTTTATAGTGAAGTGGTGGGGAAAATTAGTAAATCTGTAAACTCGAGTTTTTTGATCATATGAATCCTGAATATATAGAACTGTAGGAACAAACATTATTAATAAACATGTTGGCAATAAAATTTTGGATATTGGAATAAATATAGAATTCCACGTTTAATTTGATAGTATAAGTTACAACAGAATTCGGTTAATTAGAGAATTCTTCCGCTTACTAAGTGGAATTAAAATTAACCAAAACTGTTCAAATTATTTTTTTAAATAAATTAAATAAAATTAAAATTCTTTGACAAATTTATCCACAAATCTACTGTATACTGTAAATTAATAGTCTATGTTCACATCAAGACCATGAAAGTTAATTTTTCGGTTCGGAATAGAAAATTGGGTCATCAGCTGATATCGGATAAATTTATCGGTATGAAAAAAAAATAGAATAATTGGCACAATTGGTGTTTTTTTTTTAAAAAAAAAAAAAAGGGCTAGTGGGTTATGCAAAACGAAAAATCAACTTTGCGTGACCTAATAACACTTCAAGCACTCTCTCCGTTTGAATTGTTCTTCCTGGGTACAATTTTTAATTAATAAATTCTAAATAGTGAAAATGTTTATACTGATAATATTGTTTCAATAATAAGGATTTAAAGATATAAATTGCTCTCCAATGTGTTCAAATGAGTTTAGGCCACACAAAGTTGCATAACCTGGTGTCCCAAAATTTTTTTTTAAATCTAATTTTCGGTTCGCATTAAATCAGAAAATTGGGTCATCAGGTGATTTATGGGAAAAAATAATACAGTCAGACCTCTCTAAGTGCACGCTCTCTTGGTACCACACTTTAATAACGTGCATTTGAAGAATAATAAGAAAAAGTGCATTTATAGAGGTCAAGCATGTATTTGGGCCAGCACTTGAGCGTGTATTTAGAGAGGGTATGCACTTATAGAGGGTGCATCTGACTGTAGTAAAAATAGAATAATTGGCATAATTGGGATTTTAAAAAAAAACCATTGAAAAAAATGGGCCGGCAGATTATGCAAAACGAAAAATCGACTTTGCGTGGCTGGCCTTATAATTTTCGAAACTTTTACGACCGAAATGTATATATTTTGTGATAAAGGTTTAATATATCATTGTAATTGCATATCGATATATATATTTATTTATCATATTTAGTGGCCCTTGTTTTAGATGGTCAAATATTAAGAGATGGTGTCCCAGTAACTGATGAAGATTGAAAACTTCATAATTTTATCACCATCACCACAAGATATTTTGGTTAAAAATTAATATTTGAATATTGTTATTTTGCTTTCATAATGAGGAATGTTCTTATTACTGTATTAAAAAGATAAAAACCGGTCTTAATATTGTGAATATTACATTATATTAGATCGCGAAAAAAATTGCCTATGTAAAATGAGATTCTACTCGAGCCATCATGTTCATCGATGTCCTTTAATTATCCTATTTTTTTTCAAACTTTGTGCGATAAGTATCGTTAAGGGTTTCCGTTAGAGACTGGACTCGTCTCAACTCGTGACTCACGAATTAAGCTCAGAAAAGTATCTAATAAATTAATAAATAAAAATTTGCTATTAATAAAATATGTTTAAAAAAATAAAGTTTCAAGTTTTTTATTAAAGTACGTGTGGGTGTAATTTGTGAATTATTGTTCATTATAGTCGCAAACTAATTGAAGCAAAAAGATATCTATAATAGCGTTATAAGATGTAAATTATGAAAATGAAGTAATAGATTAGAACATCGAGAAAGTTTTCAGTAAAAAATAATGTTAGCTCGACACCTTAAATATTTTCGACCTTTGATAACTTAATTTTTTTTTCAACATACTATTAAAATTATTTATGATTTAAAATTTTCAGATATAATTTCTCTATTTAGATCAAGTCAGGGCAAAATAATTCAGACACTCAATTTTTATTTAACGCAGTAAAAAGTTTTGCCTGTAATAATTGTGATCTACTATAATTCAAATTAAGTTCAAAATTATCATGTTTTTTAAAATTCCATGATGAATAATCTGCTATTTTTTTCTGAAACATAATAAACTGGAATTTAAAGAGGGATCAATGAAATTTTTTAATGAACTAAAATTTTTCAATATATTTTATTTAACTTTGATTTAGAATTTTTTATTCATCTTACATAGATTTTATTCATCTTACATAGATTTTATTCACATATACAAAAGATAATGATAACCATAAAGGAACTTTATTATTCATAAAAAACTAATAGAGAAAAAACTCTACATATACATCTTTTTTTGTTATTCGATAATTCCTTCTTCGAATAAAACCTTTTAGGCCTAATGAAATCCAACTGTCTTTTCAAGAAAGACCATTTTTAATAAGATTGATTACATACTTCACAACAGAAACGATGGATACAAACATATAAGAAACGTCATAATTTACCATAACGAATACATCACAGCAACAGATCTACTCCTGGTTCGCGTGTAAATCTTAAATTATTCTTAATAAAAAAAAAACGTAAGAATTAATACAATGAAGTAAAATACGGATAGAGACCAAGGTGGCTCACGTCTCCAGTTACCGAGAGAAAGACAAGCAAGTGTCACACTAATCTAACAAAATAATTGATTCCTCTTCCAGAATCAATAAACTAAGTTTGCCAGGATAAGGCCTCCCAGGCAGGGTCAACTAAAGTAGTTTCTTCATGTAAAATTCTTACCTTTGACTCTTCTTGGAAAAGCTTCTTTTGTGGAAAAAAAAAATTTTGTGGGTTATGGTTTTTGACAATACGTAGCAAAGAAAAATGAAAATCCCAAAATTACGCGTGGAAGATCATCTATGATCTAAATTTAAGTACTTGAACCGGAGTTTCGAGTCCGGTTCCGTATAACTCAGACCTGCATAAGGCCCCTGAATACACTCATTGGAACCTCCGCGGTGATAATAGGAAGATATCACATATGTTTATTAGTACAAAAACCTGGATCCGTACAAGGTTACACTTAAGCTCAATAGTACTAAAAATTCAATCCGTACAACGGGGTTCGATTAATGTGATATCTCCGTATTCAGGGGCCCTACCTGCATACATCGGTATTAATCGAAAGACTTGGTTATTCGCTTTAGTGATGAGTATGAAGGTCTACTCATGTTTATATCATCATATTTATATTCCACTAACTCATTTAATCCCATTTCAGCCACGTTAATTAAGCTGTAAGCATAGGTCTTTTATTATTCAATGCGGATAATCTAATTCAAATTTTTATAATTCACCACTTTTTTTTTTTAATTTCGGTTTTTGTTTACATTAATTAGATATTTTACATCCCGATATACTTAAATAAACTATCATATTTAAATTCATGACATTTTGTTACTGTGAGTGTGGAATGTGAAGGTCTTTTGCTGATCGATGTATTAAAAATAGTCTACTCAAATTTATAACGATTACAGTATCATGAAATTCAATTTCATTTTTATTAGTGTTATGCTAATTTTTAACTGATAAGTGTAAAATATTTCAGTGATTAATGTGTTTAAACTATCTATTCAATTTCATAATGATAATCAATATTCAATTTTATTATAATAACCAGAAAGTATAAAATCTTTTATCAGTCGATGTATTTAAAATATATTTATTTAAATTCACGACATTACTAAGAACTTATTTAATTTCAATCTTTATTTATATAAATTTGTAAAGAATCTAAAGAACTTACTAATCTAAGTATTATAAATCAATAATTTTATTCAAGTTTATGGTATTCATCATCACCATCCCTATTAGTTTAATTTGGCCAATGAATACAAAAATCATTATTAATTGATGAAATTAAAATAAGTCCGTAGCATTTTATCATTGCATTATTCATTTTTATTAATCAATTATTTAATATATGGTATTTAATAATGGTGATCTTTATATAATTATCTATTTTTTTAAGTTCTTGTTACTCTAGTTTTAGTGAAGTAATCGGGCTTAATAAAAAATTCACTGTATCACGAGTAAATTCGCTATATCAACGAATTTAATAACCCAAACTATAAGACCAGTCAAGATGCAGTTATACAAATTATAATTTTTTTAAAATCAAATACAGCTGGCAAATAACGATAAAAGTCGAATCATTTTACAAGTCCTATCGTCTTAGGATACTGAATAATACCGTTATTGGATGTTTTTGCATCTAATAACTCTATATTTTAAGTAATTAACGAATCATGTACTGTATCTTGTATTATTAATACCAAAAATAATCTCGTAAAGAATGTGTCCATAGTTTTTTTGCTCAATTATAATACGACCATTTTAATTTCTTTAAATACTGAAATACGATAACAATTTACAAATAGTCAAATCATATTATAATTTTATTACGCAAAAATAAAATAAAGATTTATTTTTTCTTGAAATATGCGCATACTTCACATAAAGACTCTATATATCATCTATTCTAATATACAGATTTTCAAATCTCATAAAGATAATGGAACAATTAGTAAATCAGGTTTTAAGATTTATCAAGTCGCATGGCCTTAAAATCATTCACATTCACCCTTCTGGTTTTAACTCTCGTATTGGACATACATGCTAATCGTCTAACTCCATCACCTTCTACATTATCTTCTTTAACATTCACATTAAAATCTTCAGATTCACTTGTTTGAGAATTTAGACCCGTAAAAAAAGAGATAACACTATCCAATTCTTCCTTGAATCTATTCAACCCGTCATTGAAATTAACTGTATCATCAACTACAACAATTGATACTGAATTTGGAGTGTTGTCTAAAGACATTGCGTGATTATTATTTGTTGTTGCATTTACGCGATTCTCGACAATTTTTGTCATACCGATACCAGTCTCTTGTAACGTGGTTCTCATACTAACATTTCGAGTAATTACATTACTTTGAGTAATGTTATTAATGTCATTGATAAAAACAATATTTGAAGCTGGAATGATATCAGTGGTAAAATTATTATGGCCGAAATGATACAGTCCAAATATTGTCAAAGTCACAAGGAATAATTTGATGAACTTTCTTTGACGTTGGTTTTGATGAGAATTCTTTAGGAAAAAAATCATTGACGCGAAAAATCCAAATAAAGGCACATGAGTAATGCCTAATCGAAATCGAAAGAACAGCATATTTCTTTTATCAACGGTTTTTTCTGATACTTCTTTAATCTTTGGAAGTTGTGACTTGTGTGTTTGTAAAGGCGGATTAACAGGTTCTACAAGAACTTTATATTCGTTTTCCATTAGGTATCAAATAATAGAAGTTAAAAATTGTTTTGAGATCTGTATTTATAGTTATTTGATATTCGATAAATAACGCGTTCCCTTTAAAGTAAACAAATCACATGACATTTTAATCGATATTTTTACAATTTTTAATGCGGCGTAACAATACCACTTTGGGCAAAATTAAGTGTATAATTTGGGCCGGGCAACACAAATTTGGCTAACCTGAACTGTCAGTAAGTTTCAGAAAAGTAGACAATCAACAAACTGTTTGCCGGAAAGTTACATTATTGATAACGTTACATTTTGTTACACCAAATCGTGAATTTTGATTGGCCAATCTTGGTAAATCGATATAAATCGATATTTTTGCCAAATCAAATCGATATTTTTCACTGTCCCTGACGGGCACGTACCAAATCACGTGATTGGGCACATACGGTAATATCACGTGACATAGACATACGTAAGTTGTCAAAATAGAATTTTTCAAACTTAGAATCGAAGTTTCTCGAAACTACTTAATAGAATTAGATAAAAATTTTTTTAAATCAATTCTACAAATTACTAGAATTTATTTAAAAAAATTTTCATCAAATTCTATCAAGTAGTTGTTGAGTAACTTTGATTCAAAGTTTGAAAAATTTACATCGCCTTCTAAAAAAAAATAGTTTCGCAAAAACTTCTAAACTTTGAATACAATTTTCTTGACAAACACTTGTTGAAATTTGATGAATTTTTTTAAAAATGAATTCTATTGACTCGTAAATGCTATTTAAAAAATTTCCATTGAATTCTATCAGGTAGTTGTTGAGAAATTTTCATTTAAAATTTGAAAAAAGTTTTACCGCCCCTTAAAAAAATAATCATAACAGAAGTTTCCTAAACTTTGAACCAAATTTCTCAACAACTACTTGATAGATTTTGATAAAAATTTTTTTTTAATAAATTCTAATATTTAACAGAATTTATTTAAAAAATTTTCATTGAATTCTATCAAGTAGTTGCCGAAAAATTCTAGTTCAAAGTTTGGCATAAAGGCAGTAAAACTTTTTCAAAATTTGAATGAAATTATCTCAACAAACACCTGTTAAAATTCGATAGAAATTTTTTAACTGAATCTTATAAACTCGTAGAAGTTATTTAAAAAAGTTTCATCGAATTCTATCAGATAGTCGTTAAAAAATTTTCATTTGAAGCTTAGAAATTTTTTGCACAGTTATTTTTTTTAGTGTAATTTTTTTTCAAATTTTCTCGACAACTACTTGATAAAATTCGATGAAAATTTTTTTAAATAAATTGTAGTAATTTGTAGAATTGATTTAAAAAAATTTTCATCGAATTCTATCAAGTATTTGTTGAAAAACTTCGATTCAAATTTTAAAAAAGTTTATTTTGACAACTTACGTACGTCTATGTCACGTGATATTACTGTACGTGCCCAATTACATGATTTGGTACATGCCCGTAGAGATCAAATGATATATAGTCATCACTCTCTATAGTCACCCTCTCTATAATCACATTATATAAAAACCCCTCTTTATCACATTTTATACTCAAAAACAAATTACTAGTAAACATATAAAAAACTACCTCTATATAAGCACATTTTTTAAAAAATTTATTAAATATACAAAACATGTGATTATAAAGGAGGGTAAGGATATTAATGGCTGGCTTGGCTAAGCTTGGCTCAAAAAGCCATGGCTTATGGTTCAAACTATGGCTTAATAACTATGGTTTAAACCATGGTTTTAAACCATGGCTTGAAGCTAACTATAATGTTTAAAAAATAAAACTCCTAAAAAATAAATATTTTATATTTTTAATAAAAATACAATACATTAAATCAAAATTTAAAATTCTAAATTATAAATTAATAAATAACTATTGCTTTGGATTAGTATAAATTTTATTATTGCAGTTTGTATAATTTTGTAATTTTTATAATTAATTTTTTTATAATTAAATGATTGTGATTGTAAATTATTGTAAAATTAATACACCAAAATAAAAAAAAAACTTCCAAGTTTAATATTTATTTTTTAAAAAAAATCAAATAAATTACAATTTATTGTATAAAATTAATTAATTTTAATGAATATCAAGTTTTTTAAATATAATTAGTTTTCTAAGTTTTTTTTAATTACGGCTTCATTATAATTTGATCATTAGTATTAAAGTTATTGTCACGAGGTTAAGCAGTTGCAATATGCTACAATAAATCTAACTTGATATAGTACCCTTCGCTGTAACAAAAGATATTACCAAACCTAATATTTGTAGTTGGTATGAATATAATTTTAGTATGATGATTTTCTCTAAGAGTAAAAGACTAACTTTTCTTTATTTACTTTCTTTGACTCTATATACTTCTTTTATTCATTTATCACACTATACATTTAACTCTAATATTGATAATTAATCTGTATTAATTATATCTGACAACAATCATGAGGACTCATTTCCAATGCAATCACATGTATCATGTGAATCATTTACACAACCTTTATCATAACCCTTCACTTTACTAACTCGACTCTCTATCTCTTTAATTATATATACACTTTCATCTTTCACCAACATGCCCTGAACCAAGTACAGGGGTTGTTCCAAAACTACATGACAATTATTAATGTTTTCAATTATTTGCATTACACTTTCTTCAAATTGTTCTTTATATTATCTTTCATATAATCAAGTTAATTATTCGATACAATATTTCAAGATTAGCTTTCTTAGAATTAGCTTAGGGCACCTTACTCAATAGATCGGATGTAAATTTTTAATTATTCAGAAATTAAATAATTTTGAACTTCTATATGAGAACGCTTAAGCCTTGTCAAAGAGGGCCTAATGGATGGCCAGCAAATATTGAATTTGCAAATTTGGTAAAGGCCAATTTTGACATTGTATGTAAATATGTATTAATGTTCAAATGATTGATCATTTTGTATATTTATATTTTATAGTTTATTTATACAGTATGTATACAGTATATAGTATGTGAATCTAATGCAACTAACTTGCTTTGCAAGGTTTTGTTTTATATGCATTTTTCCTTTGTGATAATTTAAAAGCGAATTATAAATTAAAATTTATCACAATAACTATATCTGCCAATAATTTACTATTCTGCTTGCAGAATTTCTATGCTCAGTGTTGTACAATGGTTTATTATTAATAATTGTCTCTTACTTATTTATCGTGTCATGTAATAAATAAGACAATAAAAGAATATGACAATTACCAATAGACAAACCGTTGCACAACACTGTTACAACAAAAAGGCCTTTTAACTAAAAGTGAAATTAATTAATTGCTTATTAGTGTTATGTATATCGATATTAATTCCTGCTCTGTACAGTTTGACATGCTAGAGGTGCATAGAATGAAAGATTACTCAGGATACATATGTAGGATCTGCTTTATTAATTGTTTGCTATTTAATAAATTAAATTTTTATTTGAAGAATAGATTGATTTTAGATATAATATAAGGTAATTAACTGATTAATTAATAAGTATAAATTAATTTTTGTCTTGTGCCTTGCTACAATTACAAAATTTTTACTCAAGGCTTTCAGCAGAAATTGCTTGGCGAATGGTTTTGTCAAACGTTGATAGCGAATGATTCGTTATTCGTCAGGTATCACCAATACTAGAATAACATAATTACATCGTAACATATAAAAATACAACAAAAAGGTTTTTTTTATAATCTATATTTAATATAGATCTTAGACAAAAAATATTCATAATATATATAAACAATGCAGATGGCAGTTAAATATCTGCTTGATGCATATTAATTAAACAGAACAATAATTTAGAGATGTTATCAGCATATTCAGCTTTATTCATCAATCAGATTTCATAATAGTTTAAATATGCAAGCCGGGTCAAGCTGATACATCCTCATTTTTAGCTTTTAGCCACTGTTTAACAATTAATATATAATAGTTAATAATTAATAAAATAAATTAATGATATTACCTTATTAAAGATATTTGTCTGCAAACCTGTTAATTGTATGATTGATGGTTAACAAAACGAACAGATAAAATTTCTCCTAATCAGAGACAGAAGTGCTACTTCAAATACCGTCATGTAATTTGGTAATATAGTACAGTAGTATTTTAATCTTTTAAAAGTTATAAAAAGGACTATTCAATCATTAAGTGAAAAAAAAAAAATCAAAAAACTTAAACAAATAAACTTATTTTGATCTAACTCTAACATGTCTGATTCCACTTCTAAAGATGAATTTGACTTTAATGATGACGATTTCGTTTTTGAAAAGGATGAAGTTGATTCACCTAATAATGTAGAAAATGAAGAAAGTATAGTTACTGCCATGTTGCTACTACAAGAAGTCTCATCAGATAGTTTTAATATTAATTAGAGTAAGAATAAGACATCACTAGTGTGGAATTTTATGAGTGAGCAAAAAGAAAGTGATAAAGTCATTGCAAGATTATGTAGAAAATGTAGACAAAAATTTAGCCCAACAACAACCACCAGAATTTTAAATAACTATCTCAGCAAAAAGCATGGTATAAAACTTACCTTGAAGAAAAATAGTTTAATCCAAAGACCCTATAGTAGAGGAGATACTCAATGCAAAAAAGAGTGTTTTGATACTATTTTGAATTTTGTAGTTTGCTGTCAGCTCCCATTCACGATCATTAAGAATCCTTGGTTCCAACAAGATATAAGCTTCTGTCATATCAGTATATAAAAAAAGAAATAATGAATCAATTTAAAACTCAGTATGACCTTGTTGCTAGAGAACTTAGAAGCCTCACTGCCAAAGTTGCTTTCACTGCGGACATTTGGATATCTGTTTCAAATCAAGCCTACCTAAGTATAACCATTCATTATATTGATAATAAGTGGCAAATGCATCGATTATTACTGAACTTTATTCATTTTGAGCATAGCCATATGGCTATATCTACTAAAAAAAACCCTATAAGCTTTGTGATGCTATGAATATTAGCGATAAAGTAATCGCACTTATGACTGATAATCATGCGGCGATGGTACTATGTGGAAGCATAATCGAGCAAGAATAGGATTTACAGAAGTTTAGCTATCATCGTTGTTCAACACATGTCCTTAATCTAACTGTAAACTATAGAATGCAACTTAAAGTATCAGTAATTAGTAAGGTTCGGGATTGTGTAAATAAAATTAAATACTCAACTGTTTTATGTAATGCACTTCGTCAATTTTGTGAGATGAACCAAAAAAGTTATACCAAACCGATTGTTGATGTAAGCACGCGTTGGAACAGCACGTATAATATGCTTTACAGATTCAAAAGAATGCATAATGAGTTGAGCTTACTTGTAACTGCATATAAAAAACAACTAGAGAAAGATTATCTTAATAATGATAAATAGGAGGTCATAGATAACATGATCGAATTGTTAGAACCTATACTTGTCACGACAGAATTATTATCATCCAGCGCATATCCAATTATCTCTGATATCTTTTTAACCTTTTTAGAACTTCTTCTTCACCTTAATAAATTTTTAGATAATGAATTATACTCAGATCAGTATATGATGGCAGATTCTATTAAATCTAAGCTAAATAAATATTGGTCTATGCTTGAAGAATCAACTACAATTGCTACAATTCTTGACTCCTCATCTAAGCTTGTGACTTTTCCCACTAGTGATAAAAAAGATGCTGCCCTTACTAGCTTACAAAATATAATGACTCAGTATAAATCACAAGTTTCAGTAACAACTACATTTACATCCATCTCTGAATTAGTATCTAAAAATAAAAGAAAATTTTTTGAGTTGTTATTGATACAACAACAAACAATTGAGCAACCTTTAATAGAGAAACTAGAGCACTATTTATCCATGCCAATGACCATTAAAAATAATTCTCTTCTATGGTGGGATACAAGTTTCCAACACTTGCAAAAATGGCGCATGATTATCTCACGATTCAAGGATCAAGTGTTTCTTGTAAAGAAGCTTTCTCTACTGCAGCAGAAACAATCACAAAAGTTCATAACCGCCTTGATCCTCAGACTGCCTGCGTATCACTTTTTCTAAAAAGTTGGATAGAGCAAGGTGCTGGTATACAAAACTAAGAATAAATAAGAAAATTTATTAGAGTTAAAATCTGATAAAAATATTAGATTTTTTTTTTTTTTATATAGTATAATTTAGCCATTTTATAGATAGTAAATATAAATTAGAATAGATGATTTAAAAATTTATAATAAACATTATATATATATATTAATAAATATCCAGGCAAGCAAAGTTATTCTTAAAGGTTTCTATGTGTACAAAAATTTTGAAATCAAGATCAAGAAAATCTAATTTAGTAAAAATTAACGTTATAAAAATTACTATACTACTGTACTACCAAGGTCAGGGATGGTAAATAACCAGATCATTTGTCTATTTTGCAAATGATCTTAAATGACCTCAAAATGACTAGTCATTTAAGTTATCTAATTTCGGTCATTTAAAAATGACTCGTAACTAAATAATCTGGGTTATTTAAAAATGACCGAAGTCATTTTGGTCATTAGGTCATTATGCATATAACAGATCTGGTAATATGACAAAATTGGATGGGTATTAGTATATATCGGTTAAAGTTTATACATGCAAAACTTAATTAAGATTTGAAACCGTCTTATTCTTATATGTTTTACCCAGTTAAAACCTGTTTTAACATAGAAAAAAAATAAACTATTGTTTTTTTTTTTTTTTTTTTTTTTTTTTTTTAATATTGAGGTGACCACTTAGGCCCCTGGCACTTTATTAGTTCAAA
>CAJVPY010002972.1:0-14976 GCA_910591965.1 Dentiscutata erythropus | reverse complement strand
GTTGTAAGTGAAAACAGAATTTAAGTGGATTCAAAATTTATATAAAAGAGCCCATTTTCGGGTTGATTTTATCATATGTACACCCTAACGCTAACCCTAATTAACTAACTAACTTGAAAATCCATAGAGTATTCAAGTTGTGAATCTTACTATCAAGTTACACTTTATCATTTTATTCAAATTATTTTAAATATGAAAATACAATTAGCATTTATACATAATAATTAAAACAGGCGGCGAAGCCGTCCGCATTCGCAACCTCTAGTTTATATAAAATATTAAATTATAACTTACCAGTAACATTTAATGGTTTATTAGTTTGGCGAACAGAAAGGCTTTTGAAATTAATCAATTTACTTGTGCATACTGCTTGTGAATCCGTTTTTGATAAAGTTGGTATCATATTATCGGCAATAGAAATGCTGTGCTCAATCTAATAGCTTCTTTGCAATGTTCAGAAATGTCAATTAAAACTTCTTTTAAGCCTTTTTTATAATAATTAGTACTTAAATACTTTTCTATGCTATCTGGGCTCTTTAGAAAATTGTACCAATTGTTAAATATGTTGTGAAGCTCTGAGGAATCCGGTCGTTTTGAAGGCTGTTCATCTATACAACAATGCGCAAGTTGAATATAACATTCGGGTGTTCCCTCTGCAAATTTTGGACGAAGTCCACTTACAATCCTAATAGCGAGCCCTTCATCATACGAACTTTCTTCGCTAAATGGAATCCTACCAGTTGAAACTTCAGTCATAATCACACCAAAACTATATATATCAGCTTCAATACTATATCTTTCCCCACTTAAAACTTCTGGTGCTACATAAGGCAGTACTCCATAGATACCTTTCTCATTAGCCAATTTATCAACAGGTCGTGATAATCCCAGATCAGAAACATCTGCGATTATATATTTACCATTTTCTTTTATCAAAACGTTGCCACTGTGAAAATCCCGATGAGTATACCCAGCTTTGTAGATATATTTTAATTTATTAGCTATTAACCATAGCATAAATATTTTATCTACCCATTTACATAAGATGGCTGAAATTTGATGACAAATATTACGAAAATCTCCTTTATCCGCAAAGTGCGTTACTAGTATAAATTCTTTTGGTTTGGGATCTTGTGTTAGGCCAAATAATTGAAAACATCCTCCACGCAAATTACACATGTAATGGGACTTAATCTAAGATATCAAATGGTATGAAGATGGAATTATAATAAGCATAATAAATAACTTAGATAAACTTATTAATTGCATTACCTCCTGCAAAAATCATCAGAAATTTCTTGAGACGCTTTTAATTTTTTAAGTGCAGCAGTTTGAGGAGGCCTACGTGTTTTTATCCAATTACAGGGTTCACCTTTAGTATCTTTAGGTCCATCTAACCAAATTGCAGAATATACTGTACTGAATCCTCCAGTCCCAATTTCTTGTAAATTTTCAAATCTATCAAACGGGATCCACTCCAAGCAGTTCCAATATTGCTTTGTTTGAAGCCAGGTTTCAATAAAAAAATTTGTCAACAGAATTATTTCCTGTGCCACGAAATTCCTTAATCAATTTTTTGGGGTCACGTGACAGACACCAAGCATTATTCGTATTAAACATTTTACAATCCTGACACACGCCATATTTCTTTTCTCTTTCATTTAAAAAGGTGTCAAGATTAGATTCTTCCATTTTGCATTTCGGATCTTATAAATTCGAAATTTTAAAGAAAAAAATTTAGCTGATAATAAATAATATTAAAAATTACTTAAATATAATCGTGCCTAAAAACATAATTACACGTATATAGCTTATGTTTTATAATTATTACGGAAATAACACAAATAACTAATTTTAATGTTGATGAGTTATTGTTCAGAATGAAGCAATAATAAAAATCGAATTTTGATCCCGCTCAATGTTTATAATTAAATCCAATTTTTCAATTTTTATACAGTGTCACAATAATTTCTAATGCGACTTCTAAATTTGTATTACAGCTTATCACTATTTTTCAAATTTCCTAAGAATGAGATAAATGTTGACAGGATACGATTGATTATTACAGGTACGTACGTATGTACGTATGTTTCAGATTATAGTTTCTGGGTTTGTAGTTTCGGAGTTTCGATTTTTTAAATGTTCAAAAGCTAGGTACTAATTAAAACCTTCCGAAATAGTATCGGACAAATTTGTTTCAAAGTACCAAGATCTCGTAGTATTTATTGCAATTTGCAAAATAATTTATTTTTTGATCAAATCGTATAGATCGCTGCTCACCTATACTATCACTTGATTGTCGTCCTATTATGTGATTTAAAATGATTTCTTAGATAAATGTTCAATACAAATATGTAACTTTAATAATCTTTGTTAGGCGTAGTTATACTCGCTAAAAATCGGAAATCGGACAACAATCAGGTGATTGTATAAGTGTGCAGGGTACCCTTATGTCAAGCAAATTCCGGGCTGAAGATCACTTCCGATCATGAATTTCGTAGATCGGATCCAATAAAATTACAGGATATTGTGTAACAAAACAAACACAGAAAATGCAAGAAATTGTAAATAACGTGATATTTTACTATGCCAACTAACTCCCGACCTTAAAAAAAAGTTTCCAGCATGAAATTTTAGTCATAGGGAGCATTTTTATATACTAAATATATGAGAAATTTTTGATATACTACGACCCAAAATTTTTAGCCCAGAAGTAATCTTTAGCCCGAAATTTGCTTGACATAAGGGTGCAGCGATCTACAAATTTGATCAAAAATAATCATTTTGCATGTGCTTACATCTCATGTTACACATGGCTTCTAAAACTCGAAACAATGGCAACAGCAATTTAAAGCAATTTGATTGGGTCCACGCAAGACAGGTTACACAGTTAGATTAATATAAGTATGTACGTACGTCGTATTGATAAAGTTTAAGCAATTATCTTTATTGAAATTATTTTCACTAATGTTATTAAGAAAAGACCAAGAAATCGAAGAAATCCAATATCACTTTAATGAAATAAGTGAAAAAATTTCTCATCAAGAAAATGCAGTTATAATTATCGGTGACACAGGAGAAGGAAAAACTACGTTATTGGGTTATTTAACCGGGATTCCCTTGCTTAGTAGAGAAGATGACCTTGGAGATTATATTATTTATGCTGAAGATTCAAGTGATATAGAAATCAATGATAGGCCTATTTCACAGACCTCTTTACCAACATGTCGAGGTGTATATTGGGATTGCCCTGGGTTTGGTGACACACGAGGTCTTGTGCAAAATATTGTGAATGCTTATTCGATTTATAAGTTAATCAAAAATGTGGAAAAATTAAAGATTTTACTCGTTGTTTCTGAATCAATAATTAAAAGTACAAGAAAAAAAGAGTTCTTAAATCTTATTAATAATTTAGGTGAAACTTTTAAAAATATTGATGAATTTGTTCGGGGATTATGTTTAGTAATAACAAAAAGTAATAAACTCGATGTTAGAAAAGTAAGAAATTGTTTCCGTAAAATCCTTGAAGAATATGATAATCAAGAAAGTTTCAGTCAACCCAAGAGAGAAATACTCAATTTTTTATCATCTACTGAAAGTCAAATAGTAATTTTCAATGCTCCTGATCAAGAAGGTCCAATTTCCGATACAGACAAATATTCGATTTTGGAGAGTATAGAAAGGATTTCTTACTTGACAAATCTAGAGCCCAGTATTTTATTGGATGACAAATCAAAGCTTTATATCAACAGTCTAGTCGAAATATTTTATGATGATCTAAAAAATTATATTTTGCTAAAGTTTTATCCAGCAATTCAAAATTACTTTGAAACTTTAATAGATACTCATCGAGGCACAGCTAAAGAATTGAGAAATTCTTTAAATGAATTTTCTAAAAAATTTAAATCTATATATGATGTACCCGAAAAGTTTGAAGAAAATCTTCAACAAATCCTTTTAATCGTTGAACATATACAAAGCAATGATCTCAAAAAAGAACTTTTAAAAAACATTTCTTTATTAAATTTCTTTAAACTTGTCAAACACGAATCATTTGAGATTAAAGGAAATACTAGTAGTTGGTATAGTTATATATCCGAATTAATTAATGAGTTAGAAATACTTACGTCCTTTAAAATTCATAATCATGGACATAAATTAACACTTGAAGGTATAATTCTTGGTACTGAAGATCTTATTACTGCAATGAATAATCAAGAACTGTCTGAAATAAATGTATTTAGCTTAAATAGCTTGTTTATCGACCAGGATATAAATGCACCAGGAATTAATCTGACATTGATATCACCTCAATGGCGTGTTGTGAGTAAAAGATTAATTAATTTGAAAGGCTATACTGGTTTCTCACACAACCCAAATAAAGCAGATGATGGAATGTCATCTATTGAAAAACTAAACATTAATGGCGAAGACGGTCTACCTGGACTACCTGGACTACCTGGTTATTATGGAGGAAATTTTTATGGCAAAGGAAATAACTTTTTTAATCTTTCTTCTTTAATTATTAATACTAGTGGTGGTGATGGTGGTCAAGGTCAAGATGGTGGTAACGGTGCTAATGGATTAGATGGTAATAATTTGGATGAAGAATTTACAAAAAATAAAGAATATTTTGAATTTATATCAAGAGAAAAAGTAAAAATTTTTTCTTCAGACGAAGAAAAAGTCGATTTCCTTGATAAAGTAATAAAATGTGTAGAAAAGTGTGCCAAATTTGTGATAACCTTTAATGATAAACATGAAGAAACATATGAGTATTTTGATCCAGGACAGAGAGGAGGAAATGCAGGACGAGGAGGAATAGGTGGTTTTGGTGGAAAACCTGGCTCTATATTATTTGATAGTTCATCCAAATTATTAGAAAATCCTATTATATTTAAAGAAAGTAAAAGAGGAGCAAATGGAAAAGGAGGAAAACCAGGCCTTGGTGGAAAAAATGGACCAAAATATCGTGGAGTATACATTAATGAAAGAGTATTTCCTGCATTAAGAGGTATTAAAGAATTTGATACTAAATGTGATGTATCGGATGGATTATTAGAGTCAACACGAGCAACAGTGGCACCAGCAGCATCATTAACAATCACGGGTTCCGTAGTAGGTGCTGCAGAGGTTGCTAAAAAAACTTTTTTCGAAAAAATTTTAATTGATCTCGGTTTAGTAAGCAGTCCATTGGCATTTAGTGTTCCTGCTGCCTTTGCAGGCTTGGGCATAGCTTTAGTCGTTCAGGCAGGTTGTTCTGTAGTAAGTGCAAATTTATCAAGTGGTTGGAAAGAGGTGCCACATAAAGTAGATAATGAAAAATTCAATGAACGTGCACCTGAAGGAAAATTACTTGATGGGTTAAACGAGAATAATATTAAAATATCCTTTGATATACTTCCACGCATAACATCAAAAGAAAAAGAAAAGTTATATGAGAAATTTTATAATCAAAACCAAAATTTTAGATTTATTAAAGAATTACTGTTATGTTCGGAAAAAACTCTATATTAAAATTTTCCTCTTGGCTAAAATACGCCAACCGTAATAATGCACCTGGGCGATATTTTGAAATTTCCTTTCTTAAAAAAACATATTAGACTCAAGATAACGCACTAGTATACGTATCTTAAATAATATGCTCCCCACATATGTACAGTACCAGTGTGAAATCATCGAACAGGTTTTAGTGGTTGCAACTTTTTTACCGAAATTAGTATAACAATTTGAATTACCACGCCCTAAATAAAGCACAGATACACGTTATTATGCGCTTAAATGGTAGCACAATTATTCGGATAACAGATTTTTGTTCGCCTTTTTACGTCTGCTAAATTGGTAGCTCTTTCTTTTTTTTTTTTTTTTTTTTTATTATATTTTATCTGTTTTATTTTATTTTTATTATATTTTATCTTCTATTTTATTTTATTTTTATTATATTTTATCTTCTATTTTATTTTATTTTTACTATATTTTATCTATTTAAAATTATTGTTTATATTTCAAGTGAAATTTATCTTACAGTATTTTATTTTTATATTTGTTTGAAGATGATAAATTTTACATATGTTTATATTTAAGATGATAAAATTTACGTATGCAATAAAAAAATCCAATTCAATATAATAGATAAATAAACATATGATATACAATATTACTTATAACTTATTATTTGCTATTTTACAAGTTACCAACATTTTTTTTGGCGTGCAGTATATTGGATATTTCTGATTTGCAATAGTTATACAATTTCTAGTGATTGGAGTCAGGTATTAAATAGACTGTGCATGTTTAAGATAGGCGCAAATATTGATTATATTATTGGCGTGCCGTGATTTAAAGCAAATAATACAAGTTATGATTTGTGCGCCTGAGGATGTTCTCAAGTATCAATCGAGATGCGAAATTATAGTGATCTAAATAGTGCACAAGTATTCAAACGTAATTTTAGCTATTGCCATAACATTTTGGATAAAAGCCAATAATACGACTGACGATATTATTGAGATATGCTCAAACATTGCCATTACTATGATTTTTTAATAATTGTAGGATGCTCGATTGCAACGATAGGAACGATAGGTCAAAATAAAGATCTCAATCACAAGTTTATCGAAATTTTACAAAAAAATATATAATCCATAATAAAAGTATGAAACACTTGATCAATACTTTATTCATCTTAATATTTATAAACTTTTGATAAGTCAGGGCAAAAAAAAAGATGGTTAGGGACAAAATGTTTTTTGACTGTAATTTCTCATTTTTTACTATTTAATTTTTTTTTCACGTAATAAACATCCTTACTCATCTTATTGACATGCTCGATTGATTTATTAAAATTACTTTCCGGTATTTAAATTTTAATCCCTGGCACATTTTTGACATACTTTGATCCATTAATTGAGGCGCTTGAAAATGCCCTATAATTAGGGTTGTTAACTTACATGTAAATTTACTGTATGTAAATTTATTGTAACTGACATAAATTACCTTGTAAGTTATGTAAGTTACGTACGTTTGAGATTTTATTACTTGTAATAAAGAAAACAGAAATTACGTATAAATGACGTAAATTACTTGTTATCAGTTATATAAATTTCACTTAATGCCAGTAAAATTATCACATGATTCGACCAGCTTTAGTACATAAATTGTAACTTACACATGGGCCGTGTAAGTTACAGTAAATTACGGTGTAACTTACATGTAAATTATGTTGTCAGGTGTTTTAACAACCCTACCTATAATAGTCTTATTTTTTTAGTTAAAAAAATATGCCATTCTTAACCCAATATAACAATAATATCCTTTATTGTTAGCCGTCATATTAGTCACGTACTTAGGTATATACAAATTTAGATTATGCAATAACATTAAAGCAATACTCGAAAGTTTTATATTGTACACTTAAGGCAAATTTTATTGACATATATATAAAAGATAATATAAAAACAATTATTTTACAATGAGGTTTTATATTAAGTTCTATAATTAATTTTACTGACTATAAAGTTGTATATAATAATATATTATGTATAATTATTCATATTAAACAAATCAAAGTAAATCTATGCGTTTACAGTAATGGAAAATAAAAATTCGATTTACGAATTGAATATCTCTTGATCATAATGAAATCAAAATACCACTTATAATATAATTTGCATTAAACTACAATTATTATAATTTCAAACTATAGAAGTGAAGAATAACAAATTTATCCTTGAAAAATATCAATCAACAAGCAACGTAAATAAATTCAAAAGGTACCAATTCAATAAATCCCTTACAAATCTAGCCCAATTAGCATCATACGTGGATAAATTATATATATGTATCATATCCAAAGATTTCTTTCTTATACAAAATCTAATTAATGCATCCGTCAAGATTTTATCATCATAATCAATTTTCAACAATAATTTTTTTAAAGGAACATTGCAATGATTAAGAACATAAATGTATAGGTTTGAATTATCCCATCTATTATGTAAATTAAAATAATGAAATGATATTGGCAATATTCTAGAAACTCCATAACACTTATTTTCATTTCTTCTTCAATCAAATGTAAGGAAAGAAATTGAAGTTTTTGTAAACAACCAATATAACTAGGAATTGATCAGAAAGTTTAATAATAGAAAAGTCAAGATAAGTGATGTTTGGGCAAAAGGATGTAAGTATTTCTAATAATAACGGTGATGAAAGAATTTCTTTTTGCTCCGAAGAAAGTCCTAATCGTTGTAATAATGAGCCTGACCTTCATCATTTGCAATATATTCGATACATTAATTTAATAAACACGAATTTCTAAGTGTTAATCATATAAAGAACATTTTCTAATATATTTAATGATCAATTTGTATCATTACCACGAATAACTTTCAAATTTTGAAATTCATTAATTCATTAAAATCAGCATTAGAAAAATCGCAACTATCCATTATAATTACATTTAATTAATTTTGATGACATCTCAGGGCTGAAATGTGTCCAGAATTATATTGCAAGTTGATACGTCTTGAGATTTAATAACACAAGTGAGTGAAGTAACTGTAGCTCATCATCATAAACCTCCATGAATTTTAATGCATTAATTTTCTTTGCATTATCATCTAAGATTCTTAATAATGTAATAACGTTTTGGGGAATGGATTAATTTGTATTTCGACAGTTAAATTTTGAAGTTGAAAGAAAAAACATTCATTTCGTCCTAATGAGTAAAGTATCTCTGGAAGGTATCATCATTTCATTAGATATATGTAAATTAAATTTAGACAATGATGTACCTCTTTCGATAAACAATTTAGAAATATCCTTTCACAAATTAATATTCAAATCATCGATCCAATCAGCTACTACAAAATCTAAATCGGATAAGTTCAAAACTTTTAAAAATTTTGCATAATGAAATAGAGTATTTGGAAAGCCTACTACAATTCCACATTCGTTTAATATAAAAATGTCATGCTCATTGAGGGATGAGATGTTGTTATTATAGTTGTTAGACGAAACCTCGAGGTTTCGCGCTGACAAAACGCAAAACCTAGTTTCGTCTTTCGTCATTTAAATCTTAAATGACGAAATCAAACTGATGAAACTGTAAAGCGTAACAAAACTAATTATCAGCCCCCAATATGTGCAACTGTTATTAGCCGGCTTAGCCATTGATTAATATCACACTTATAAACAATCTCTAACTAGATTGAAAACTGTTTAATTTGATATGAATCAGTTAATTGAACTTAAACGCCTTATGCTTAAAATTCAGTTTAATACAATCATGTATTGGAATTTGTACGTATGTAATTGTTTATTAAATAAGCATTTAATTATAATTATTAAACTAACAATACACAAAGTTTGCATGACAATTTACAATATTTACAAATCTGATAAAAATATATCTTTATTCTAATAATATTTAATATAATATAATTTATTTAAATAAAATTTGTATAACTTTGTCGTATATGATTCTCATAGAGAATAATTTAATTTTTTACAATCTTTTCATCTATGATTTGTTTGCAAAAATTATTAATTAAACATCCTATTTCCGTCAAATTTTCCACCAAATAATTAAGATAGTATTCTTTGACATATAATTCCCTTTTTTCAAAACTTTCCAATAATTCTTTACTTAATTGTAATTCATCAGAAAGCTTTTTCCAAAATTCTGCAATATTTAATAAAAATTTATATATTAGTAATAATTAGCATAATATTTTATTATTAAAATATATATAAATAAAAAAATACCTAATCTTTTTTGAATATCCAAAAGTTGCAATCTACTTGTTGCATATTCTAATTCAGTAGCCAAATCATATACCAATTTTAACCCGATGATTTGGAGAAAAGTTAAATAGATTTCATTTTGTTTCTAAAGTAAAATAATGTAAGTGTAATGTTATTAAATTTTAATTATTAAATTTTTTTTACCTTATCTTTTCTAATAGACTTTGATCTTGAAAAATATCTTTTTGGTTCATCAAGTTTTTCAGACATATGATTTAAGTCTGTTTTTTTGTCGGCAATTTTGGTTATTATTCTTCTTGGATCACAAAAAAAAAGTGACTATCTTCTATCTTACGTGTATTAATAAAATTACTAAGATCATTAAATTTGTTAGTAATTTTAGAACAACAATCAATCCAATCAGGTAAATATTTAACAATTTTGCTAACTATTGAATTAATTTCATTTGGACGAATGCTTTCTAAGTCATTACTTTTCATTTTCTCAACCAGTAAAAAAAGTTCAGTTTTTAAATTGGTTAGGCTGGAAAGAATCTCAAACTTTAAATTAATCATTTGATTAAGATCATTAATTTTCAAAGCTTTTTCATCGAAATCTTTAAAACAGTTAAGTTGATCTTCAATTTTTTGAAGATATTCTTGAAAATCGATTTTTCCTGGTGATTCTTTCATATCTTTTATTGCTTTTTCTAATTGCTTTTGAAGATTTTCTGGCAGTTCATACTTTTCGATTACTATAAGCACCTATATATTACAAGTAATTGTATTATTTATCAGATTTGTAATTTACTATTATTATATTTCATATCTAATAAACATTTTTGAAAATTATACTTACATGCTGTAATTATTAAGTATATTATTAAGTTATTAAAATTTGAATTTTAATAAATAAGTATTATTTGAAATTTATACTCACTTTCTGTAATTTACAAAATTGATAGAAATAATATTTAGTTATGAAATTATTAAAATACTACCACTGACAAGACTAAAACTTCTTTATGAGAAATTTCAACTTCTGACGAAACTTTGACAATTAATAAAACCTTTAATGAACAGTAAATAATTAAACAAATAAATTTTTTAAATCTATATGTAGCATATTTCATTTTTGGAGACCTTATTTTTTGTAAGTGCAGAAATTCTATAATATTAAAGAATTTCTACTTTGTAGAAATTAAGAAATCAATAGACGCGATTTTGAGTATATGTGAGTTTGTAAATTTCATTATATTTATATAGGATCTTAAATTTCAGCCCTCATAATTATTAACATGAATAAATGTTTCATTAATCGCCATAGTTTCGTCTTTTGTATTTGTTTCGTCATTTACAGTAATTGCAAAAAAATCCGGAAATAATTGTACAGTCTGTAGCATTCGAAATCGGTTCGATTTGTGCAACGTATGACTCGAAGAGTTTATTTAAATTAGAGGTACAGGTGAATTGACCAATGATGTCTCAATGATGTTACTACTTAAGCCGTAACTAGCTAAGGCCAATGTTTTAGCTAGACTAGTTACGGCAATCATTGGAACGATTAGCCTGCATCTCTAATTTAAATATAAGATCTGTAATTCTCGAAATATTGCATTAACGGCGCCAAGCATTAAAATTAGTGGAACTAACAATCGGGTTGTCAATAGAATGCCGTTATTTAATGTTGATATTTCATGAATGACTGACCCTATGAGCATTATATTCGTTTAAATCCATAATTATAAAAACAGACCAGCTGTTCTTATAGTATTGAAGCATCACTGCGAATAATCATCCATTGTGTAAATTTTCGACAATTTGAAAATAAACGAATCTTGCTATTTAAAGGTTCTCTCAAATAATAAGAAGAATAAGTAATTTATCATTCTTAAAATTCGGGCAAATATTATTTTTCCGGATCTTTTTTGCGCCCACTGCACGTATCAATCATAAGCTGCTTGTTTGTCAGATACTGAATGCAAATAATATTTTGTTCATAAGTATTATCAAAAATTATTCTTACGTTCTACAGTATAATTTTAGGGTTTACGAAATTAATAATTATTAAATTTATCACGTTCATCACTCATAATGATCATTATCAAAAATTTATACTCACTTCCTGTAATTAAATTTATCAGGGGAATTTATCATGCAATCTTGATACAAAAAATAAATACTACTGGATTTTTATACCCACTTTCTGCATATTAATTAAAATAATGGACCTTGATTAACTCATTTCAATAATAATAAATGATATGAAAAATGTATATTTACTTCCTGAAATATATAATCGATTAGAATATTATTGTTTTATTGTGAAATTCAATTTAATAATTTGAATACGTACTTTCTGGAAAATTATATAATATTTTAGAGTAGTTAAATAATAGATTATGAAAATTCTAATATATTTATAATTTTACTCACAAACTATAAATTTGCATTTTAATACAGCCGATTAAAATTTTATGATTATGAGCTCAAATCTTGTAAATAAATGCAATAGAACTTACGATCTAAAAGATAATATAATTAATTATGCATCTGTTTAAAAGTTATACTTAATAAAAGTAATCAAATTTTACACTTACTCCCTACAGAGTAATTTATGCAAATGATTAGAATATTAGAATATTTTAGTATCAGTTTATCACGGTCTGCAAAATTTTGTGAATTTTGCGGACCATTAAAAAGAAAGGACAATATTAATATTTTATACTTACTCCCTAGCAATCGATGTATTTTTATTATTAAGTTTGGTTTTAATAAAAATATGTATTTTTTTTTTTACACTTACTTTCTGATAATTCATACAATTAATATACTTAATCAAATATCGATTATTTATAGTAAAATCATTATTTAAACCATACTTACGATCTAAAAATTTGCATAATTAATGATTAAATAAATATTTATGTGTTAATTATTTATATATCATTGAAGCTTATACTCACATCCTAGAAATTTTTTATTAATTATCTTAATTAAATATTTTAGAAGTTATAATTGAAAGATGTCTATACTCACGCCCTGTAATTTTTGTGATCGATGAAGTATTAATTTATAGTTTAACCAATAAATATCATTGATATTATATACTTACATACTGTAATTTATGTAATCGTTAGTGCATTTAATTAATTTATTATTTTATAAATATCATTGAACTTTATACTCACATACTATAATTTATATAATCGATTAGTGCATTTGATTAATTTATAATTTAATAATAAAAATCATTGAAATTTATACTCAACACTCTGTAATTTGTGTAATCAATTTGAATTTTAATTATTATAAGATCATGATTTAATAATAAATAGATATAGTTGGAATTTATACTTACTCTCTGTTATATAATTTATTGGAGTATTAAATTATTTTCTTAAAATTATAATTTAATATATCGAGATTTATACTCACATACTGTGATTATGTATCAATTGAAACATTGATTAATTTATAGTTTAATAAATAACGATTATTTAAATTTATACTCACTTTCTAAATTTATAGTGTTAATTTATAATTTAACATTAATTTAGTAAATAAATTTCATTAAAATATATGCTTACATGCTGTAATTTATGCAATTGATTAGAGTATTTATGGTTAATAAATAAAACACTTTTGAAATTTATACTCACACCCTACGATTTATGATCAAACGGAATATTAATAATTTATATAATTTAATAAATATAGCAGCTTATGATGAGATTGCCGGAGCATTAATTTACTCATATAAAAAAGATCTGAAAGTTCTGGAATTTAAGTGATCAATATCACATGTTCAAAGACAGAACGAAAAATAATACCACAAAAATGCCCAAAAAATTTCATAATAAAATAGAACAAAAACTTTAAACTGATCTCAGCATAAGCTACCATAATAAATATCATTATAAAATTTATACTCACGCTCTGTAATTTATGTAATCAGAATGTTGGTTAATTTATAGTTTAACAAATAAATATCATTGAAATTTATACTCACACCCTGTAATTTTTAAATTATTCAATCGATTGGAGTGTTAATTAATTTATAATTCAAATGAATAAAAATCCTTGAAATTTATACTCACATGCTGTAATTTATGCAATTGTTGATTAATTTATAATAATTTATAATTCAACTAACAAATATCATTGAAATTTATACTCACATACTGTAATTTATGCAATCGATTGGAGTGTTAATTAATATATTCAACGAATAAATACCATTGAAATTTATACTCACATCCTGTAATTATGCAATCGATTGGAGTTTTAATTAATTTATAGTTCAACGAATAATATCATAGAAATTTATACTCACATTCTGTAATTGATTAATGTTAATTTACAATTCAACGAATAAATATCATTGAAAAATCGATTGAATTTTGATTAATTTTTAATTTAACGAATAAATATCATTGAAAATCGATTGGAGAGTTAATTAATTTATAATTCAACGAATAAACATCATTGAAATTTATACTCACTCTCTAAAATTTGTAATTTATGCAATCGGTTTGAGTGTTGATAGATTTTATAATTCAATGAATAAATACCATTGAAATTTATACTCACATCCTGTAATTTATACAACAATCGATTAGAGTGTTGATTGATTTATAATTCAATGAATAAATACCATTTAAATTTATACTTACACTCTAAAATTTGTAATTTATACAATCGATTAGAGTGTTAATTAATTTATAATTCAACGAACAAATATCATTGAAAATTTATACTCACACCCTGCAATTTGTAATTTATGCAATCGATTAGAGTGTTAATTAATATATAATTCAAATAATAAAAGTCGTTGAAATTTATACTCACATCCTGTAATTTATAGAGTGTTAATTAATTTATAATTTATCAATAAACATCGTTGAAATTTATACTCACTATCTGTAATTTGTAATTTATGTAATCGATTGGAATGTGAATTAATTAATTTATAATTCAACAAATTAATATCAATTAAAAATAGGTTGGAATGCTGATTATTTATGAAATTTATACTCACAAGCTGTAATTTGTAATTTATACAATCGTTAATTTATTTATAATTTATGCAATCGTTAATTGATTTATAATTTATGCAATCGTTAATTGATTTATAATTCAACGAACAAATATACCGTATTACCGCGGAATAGCGCACATGGGCGTTATTTCGAAAATCGCATTCCCTTAAAATAGTATACTTGGCTTC
>CAJVPY010002971.1:0-14976 GCA_910591965.1 Dentiscutata erythropus | reverse complement strand
ACTTAAATATCAATGTTATGATAATAAAATTTTAATGTAATTTTATTGCAAATGTGCTTAAGAATAGATTTATTTAATAAAGTAAATCACTAAAAACATGCAAGTTATTATTTACTATTTTTAGAACACGTATAATAATTTTGATCATGTCGTGATCATTATCATGATTACTGGATTCAAGAAAATCTTAATAATTAATTTTTATGTAGTATCTCGTATGGTTAGATTTCCAACGTTGTAATAATATAAACACGTGTAAAGCAGGAATATGTGACCAGTATTGATCGTCGTATGGATTAAATTCAGTAATTACTAGTTCTTGCTAGAACAAACAAATTGCAAATCACATGATATCATAAGATTACCAGCAATTGTTTACACAAAATAAATAAAATGTATAATATAGTATAAAATTAATCCCAGTAAAAAACTTGATTTCTTTTATTAGCTAACCTGAACCATAAATAGCAGTTTTTAGCGATCTTTAACCCGGAATTTAGGGATCTTCCTGCATGAGGAAAGAAAACTGGTTTATCGTGTAAGATGACGATCAAGCGACAAAATAAGTCAACAATAAGCAGTTTTATTTAAATCCTTCGTCATAGTTTCTTGCCATTTCTTTGAAGATCAGCGATTATCAAATTATTAGGCCGGTAAAAAATCCGACGAAAAAAATCTCAAAATATGAAAATAACACTTAATGCTATAAATAAATTCAGGATAGAGTGTTCATAAAAGCGACAAAAAAACATGGTTTAACACGCATCGATCTCTTTAACAAAACATATGAATCTTTTTTTTTTTTTTTTGTATAAGTATACGTGTAAGTATACGTATAAGTATACATATAAGTATACGTACAAGTATACGCATACGTATACGTATAAGTATAAGTATATGTATATGTATATAAAAATGGAAGAACCAAAATTTTCTTTTATAGATATTGCGAGGAAATTGTTTTGATGATCATATGCACGACCATAATACAAGTTACTGTAAACAGTAGAAACGCCAACGTAATTAGGAAAGTATACTTACACTACATGAGTACACACGGCAAACTCATTTACACAGAATAACCGTTTTTGGTAAAAAGTATTGGGCAAAATTGAATACTCTTAAATATGCAAGCCACATCAAGCCAATAAACAGCTTAAGCATTAAATATAAATAAAAAAAAAAGCCTCAATAATAAATCATTGTTTTTTGGTTAAATTTATAGAGTTAATGGCTTTGCTAAAAGTTGATTTTCATTAAATTTTTTAGTGAGAACACCAGAATTTGTTAAGAGTTTCGGTAATAACAGATTTTTTTAATAGGTTTTTTTTTTTTTTTTTTTTTTTAGCGGAAGTACTAAGGTTTCGTCAAGTTAAGTTTGGGTTTCGACTTTTGTCAGAAGGATTTGAGGGTTTCGACTTTTGTCAGAAGAATTTGAGGTTTCGACTTTCGGCAGAGGTTTCGTCATCATGCAAAAATGGTTTCGTCTAACAACTATAGCATCAGATTTTAGAAAACTTAAATGGGGCTATAAATTGAAGCAGCTTACAGACATAACAAAAGATTTAAAAGAAATACATGAAGCAGGATACGTTCATTGTGATTTTCACAGTGGTAATATATTACAACATCAATATCCTGGTGGAACTCTAATGTCTTATATTACAGATCTGGGATTATCCAGAAGAAATGATGAATCTGATGTGAAAGAAGGCATTTATGGTGTATTACCTTATGTTGCACCAGAAGTATTAACTAAACAACCATACACAAATGCAGCGGATATTTATAGTCTTGGAATTATTATGACAGAAATTTCTACAGGGACACCACCTTATTACGATATTGATTATGACGAAGGGCTAGCTATTAAAATATGTAATGGTTTACGTCCAGAATGTGCTAAAGGCACCCCTGAATGTTATACCCAATTAGTAAACCAATGTATGAATGCTAACCCTTTACAAAGACCAACTGCGTCGGATATTTATAAAAAATTAAGTAGTTGGTATAATATGATACGCTATAATTTGAAATCAAATAATGAAGAGTTAGCCGTAAATGAATCTTTTCGATCTGCTGATGCAATTATTCCAACATTACAAGTATCGCAAAATTATTCTCGATTTAAACTTACAAGTAAACTTCTTAACTTTCAAAATCTTTCTAACCCGGTCAATTCGTCTTTTATTCCACCTGCAAAATGTTCAACTTGTTATGGCAAGTATCATGTTTACTAATTATTTGATCTAAAAAATATGCATTTATTGATTTACCTTTTTTTCTTTTAGATTCTACATCACAAGACTTTTCAATTCTTGATGAATAGAAAATGCATTTATTTATCATTTAAATACTTAGATTAACTTCAAAGTTCTATTATCAATATTTGTCCTTTTTTTCGAAGAAAAGAATTTGAATTAGAAAAAAGTATATCATAATCTCGTTATAATTAATAAGTTAAGGTTGATGATCTCCAATATGTTTGTCTGGTTTTTAGGTTCATGAGTTCTATCAATGGATCTTTAGGACAAATATCAAAATTAGGTTAGCCTAAGTTTTAAAACTTATATTTGATATTTTTCATCTTAGCTATAATTATGAACATCAAATCGCATCAAATTATTTATATAGTACTGAAATTTTGTTATATTTTGCTATTTTTTATATTTATTATATTATACATATATTTTTTTAAAAAATTAGATTTTATTTAATAAAGATTCAAAAGGATTAAAACCAAGACATAATTTGTAAATCTATATTGTATTAAGGTATGTTTTTTTTTTTTTTTTTTTTTTTGCGATAAAATTTATAGGTAAAAATTTTTAAATATTTGTTGTACCATAATAAAAGTTCTTAGCATTATGTAAAATTTAAAGTTTAATAATGAATAATAACTTAGTACTCTAAGTAAATGGTCATAAAGGTATAAATTCGAGGCATTTATTTTATAAATCGAAAATTCGATAAAAAAAAAACATGTCACAAGCTTCTCTATAATTATAGTGAACTCTCAATGCAGTAAAAACTTGATATAACGAAGGATTTTAAATTAAAAATATTATAGGCTATAATAACAGCATTATATGCTGTACTATATTAAGAGTTATACTTTCAAGGTTTTTAATATGCTAAGCAGTTTAAATTTATAACTAGAGATTGAACATTTTTGATATGGCTACAATAAATTACCCGAATAACCGGGTAATTTAATAATACCCGGTAGAGATTTCTTGACAAGTACAGTCTCTGTTTATGGTATTGTTTCTTATAAATACTTGAAACATGCAAACAAATCTAACCCGGTTCTCTTTAAAGTGACTCACTTAGAGCGGGTAGTCCGCAATCCCTTCACCGACAGCTTAGTTCACGACAGTTAATTCACAGACAAGTTCATTTCACCGACAGTTTAGTTCACGACAATTAATTCACAGACAAGTTCATTTCACCGACAATTATTTCATTTCACCGACAAAGTAATTCTGGTCATTATTGTTAGTGTTAGGTTAGAATTAAAGGTAAGGTTAGTTTAATTTATAAAAAATACTTGACGGTAAGTTAATTTTCGGTGAAATGAACTTGCCTGTGAATTAATTGTCGGTGAAATGAACTTGTCTGTGAATCAGGGACTCGGAAATTGTGATTAAACCAAATCACACTAAATCGCATAATTTTACATCATATTTATATTCTCCGATTAAAAAATTGCGTATTAATTTATTCTCCGATTAAAAAATTGCATATTAATTTTTTAGTTGAGCGCAGTATTTAAAAAATTGCAAAGTTTTTTTTACGAGTAAAATTTGCAAAAAACACTAAATCGCACTTTTAAATTTTAATCATCAGCAAATCGCATATATTACACATACCGCACGCACGCATAATTTACAAATTCTTATCGCATAAATTTCGTGTCCCTGCGGTGAAATAAACTTATCGGTGAATTAATTGTCGGTGAAGTGATATAACACGTATCCCTTAGAGTCAATGAAGTATCCAATCCAATTGATTTTACTGTATTAAAAATAAGCCTCCAATTCTTCCAATATTCTAATTAATAACACTGCACCTAAGGCTGGTTTGAGATTAGGTAATTTCATGTACGTAAGTAAAAGCCAATTCAATCATATACAGTACGATTTATGACAAAAATAAAACTCAAAATTTGCTGTTACTAGAGATTGGAGCTGATTAATTATTAATTAATCGGTTAAAAAAATCATGAACGGTTAAAACCCGGTTAATATAAATAAAGTATAGTTCCGAAATTAAGCACCCCCGAAATTAAACACCATCAAATTTTATGTAATATCCGAAAATAAGCACCCTCCTATGCATAACTGTATCTGATTTTTACCAAGCAAGCCTACTTTATGTTTCTAAGTAAAGTTATTCTAACAGCAGTAAAATTATCAAAATTGGTTCAGTAGAACTCTCACAATTACTCTTCAAAGTTCGGGCGACTTTTGTTTGCGAGTATGCAGATCATGTAAAGCAAACGTAAACAAACGTCACCCAAATTTTGAAGAGAATTGCGAAAGTTCTAATAGACAAATTTTTATGATTTTACTGCCGTTAGTATCGTCTTGACCTGGGGAACAGTTTTACTTAGAAACAGAAGGTAACTTACTTAGTACAAAAATTCTATATTATTTATTCTCAAAATTATATCTGAAAATAAGCATCTCTTATAACAAAAAAGTGTGCTTAATTTCGAAACTATTTGGTTTACATGTGATGCACATTAATTCAGGAATATGGTATTCTAGAATTTCAAGGTTTACATAATCATAAAGGTACAGGAATAAGCTCTTTCTTTTTATTTTAGAGCTAATTACACACTATGATGGAGAATTAAGTATTTAATCAGGATGCAACGTCTAAGTTTTCAACAAGATATGAGTACTTATCAATAATCAAATACGCTTTAACAACGTTTGGAACTCTAATAGATTATGAATGATATTTAGAAAGTTCTCATAAGACATCAGTTTTTACAGAAGACAGAGCAATATGCATATAAAGCGGATTTTATATTAGCCATCTAATTAATCGGTAAAGAAACTTTCTAACCGGCCATTAACTGTTAATGTTTTTTTGGTCGGTTCCGATTTATGTTGCAACAATGTCACTCGTAAATTTAAGAGTAACGCACGATCGATGTTAAATTTATTAAAATTTAAATGTACTCTTTTATTACGTAGAAATGAATATTTCTTTGATCACGTATTACATAAATTTAAAGCAAAGAAATTTTTTTAAAAAAACTTATTTATATATTTACATCGTTTTGTACATAGTAAAAAAAATTTTTTTAAACAGAAAACGTTCGTTTGCTCAGAGTTGACAAATCAATTTATAAAAATTAAATTGCTTATCGTTATATTATTCATAAATTACCTACTTTTTAACAAATAGATTTGTTTTCACTACCTTTGCCAAATTTACGTTAACATGATTTTATCTTAAGAATCGAATAATTTTATAACGTTTGTTTAAAAAAATAAAAAAAACCTTCGAAAACAATAAGACAAAATGATGGAATTTTTTAAATGTTCGTCTAGTACAGTAATACAAACTTTATATTCCCGTATTGCATCTTCGCTTCTGCTACCTTGGATATAACTGTATCATACACGAACCTTCTTAAACTTTATCTTGACCGGTGTGTTCAGGTGCTTGGTAAAATTTTTCAAATAGACAATTGATTTCTTAAATCATCTCGGTTCGATTTAATTAAATGAGTTCTTCAATCTTACTAATATTATGAATTTTGAAAGTATGAGTAATCCAATATTTAAACCCTAAGTTACATGAAATTTGGATTCCTTAGTATTCGAATATTCATAACGTAATTGATAAATTTCCTTCAATATTCAATAGAAGGACTCGTGATCAAGAAATTGTATCTTTGTTTCCATAGTTATTACGGGAGAAAAAATTTTTTTATAAAATTTACTTATTTACAAATTCAAAAGTTAGTATATTAATTATTACTAACTTGTAGTATGATAAGTTTAATAATCAATGTTATTAATCGATCTAATTATTTTCAATCGGTGGAGATTGAAAAGATAACATCAATTGAGAATTTACAAATTTTTTGATCGACCAGAACGTTCAAACCAATCTCATATAACAAAATTACTATACTAAAAGTACAGGTTACTAAAAAAAATCAATTCTCGACTATTTGGCTCTGTGATTTTTTAATGACAATGTTTAAAATTTACGTCAAATCAAAATAACTATAATGCCGCTAACAAAACTCGTTAAATTTTGATCTGACGCAAATTTTAATTTGATGTACAACATCAATAAGGAAAAAGGATCTTGTTTTGACATACGAGTGGAAACTATCCTAATTTTTGTTAAGAGTCACTCTACAGGAATAAAGTTATCATCGGCTCATTCTGCCTTTGTTCGGTTTCAGATCAAAATCAAAAACATATCATGATCGTTATCACTACGTATAAAACGTGTGCTGTTAACTACATAATCTGCAATAAGAAACTGATTTAAAGAATTTGCATACGGATAATTAATCTTTAGTATAGTTGACATAATCATCAAACAAAGAATCATAAAATTTTTTTTATAGTTACCGTAAAAATTAGATTGATGAAAAATATTAAACGACAGTTTATAATAAAATTAATTGCAACATAATACTTAATTGATACAATTTCATGATTTAATTCTATTACTATTTATTAATTGCTACCTTATCCTTTCTACCATTTATTTCGAAATAGTTTACACAATTATCTAATCTGCTACTTCCTTTCTATCTATTGATATCTGTTATCACTACCACAACTCTATCTACCCTTACTTCAGAACTTTCATTATCCGCACTTACTCTACACCTTTTATTATTCATATTTATTTTATGTCCTTTATCATCTTCGTTTACTCCGCTTCTCTTATTATTCGTGTTTACTTTAGATCTTTCGTTATTAACATTTTCCACAAAACCTTTATTATCTTCATTTACTCCACTTCTCTTATTCGTCGTGCTTACTTTAGATCTTTCGTTATTAACATTTTCTACTACTAATTTTTTAGTATTTTCTTTACGTAAATGATTTGTCTTTTTATCTTTCATTTTCGTCTTTTCATCATTAATTTTCGTCTTTTTATCATTAATTTTCGTCTTTTCAACCTTAATTTTTGTCTTTTGATCATTAGAATGATTGGTTTCTTCAAATTTTATTCGTGAATACACTTTCTCTCTATGATGCTTCCTCAGATGACTTTCGTAAGGCTTATTCGCATAAAAAATATTCCCACATCCTGGTACTTCACATTCCATTGGAAACTTAAGAGTATGTAAATACATATGTTTTTCGACAGAATAAGTTTTATCAAATCTTGAATTACAATAATGACACTTATATGGATGTATGGTTTGTTCATGAACTTCTAATTCAGATTCGGTAGCAAAGGATTTTCCGCAACTAGTTTTCTTACAAACTATTAATCTTTTCACTTTTTGTTTATTTTCATACGATGGTAGAATGATGGTTGAAGTTCGTTTGGGATTTGAACGTGTTGGTATAGTATTCTTCATAATTTGTTGATTATTTAAAGTTTTCTTTTGATGGGAATACGAAGATAGGGTTTTTGATGGAAGCTTAGTTATTGGATCTATTAATGGTTGAGATAATGTAGAACGAAGTTGACGCAATTGATATGCTTGAGTGTTTGTTGATTGATTCATATCAAGGTAGGAATTTGATGATGTAATATTATGTTGTAATGTTTTATTACATTCCGGATGGTTGCAACCGAATTGCAAAGGATCTTCAATGGAATGAAGCGTGTTATTATCAACTGACTTTGATGTTTGTAATGACTGAGAGTATGAATTATTCCCTATACATTATACATGTCATTATATATGTCATTATATATGTCATTATACACGTGTGAAAATTTTTTAACTATTAAAATTAAACTTTTTTAATAATGATATTAATAACATATGAACTTACATTTAGCAGAGCTTGAAAATGTATCTGATAAACGAATGCAAGTAAATTTTGATCTTGAATAATTTTGAGGCGTTTTCAAATGTTCATCTGCTGAATCAGAATAATCGGAAGGAATATTAGACCTGGGTGTGGATAATAATTTAGAAAAGGATAAAGTATCTATTGAAAAAAGAAATTTTGTTAAATTATTGTGTAAAATATCTAAATATGATTATTTTTTCGAATATATTACATGAATACATTACATTGAGACGTATCGACATCCAGTTTCTGCAATTTACGGCAAAACGAGTCCATAGAATTTTCACCCTCACTATTATAATATTCCGTGGTAAGCTCTTTTTGATTCGCAGTGTTATTAATATTTCTAGAAACTTTTTTCATAATTTTATTAAGTTAGCTTCTTCATAATTTTATATCGTAAATAATTTTAACCGAAAAAGAAATAACAATTACCAGGTGCTTGGTATTCTCTATATTTTAAATTTTTAATCTTTAAATTGATCATTTCATCATCTGAACCTGTTTAATAATTATCAGTAACTGGAATTTTTTAGGAAATGTACCTAAAAAAAATATATTACCAGAATCACTTGATTGAGAATAAACAAAATCTCGAGGATCATATCCCCCTTCGTCATCATTATCCATGTTGTTTATTTTTTTTTTAAAAAAAAAAAATTCTTTATGTTTATTAATGATTAAACGAAAAGTTTCATCTCCGACAAGTTTCAACGAGAAAATCTCAATAACGGTGAAAAAAATCTTTTTTCGAAACACAGTGTTTTTATAATTGGCAATTTACGCATGTGTAACTTAATGAATATCTGCATCCTGCAGATCGGTGTTATGTTTACTTTAATTATCCTAAATTTAGAACCAAAAAAAAAATATAAAATTACACAATTTGCTATTTCCGAGTCACATGCATACCTCGTCCAATAAAATTTAAAATTAAACTTTAAAATAAGTTTTACGTATCGTAATTTAATAATAAACAGTTAATGAGTTTACATATACAGTATACACATCACCCTGTTTATAACGATATCCGGATATAACATCATTGTAAAATCTTTCTGTACTGTAATACAGTAATATAAATATGTTAACATACCTCAGTATAACATTTTTTTTGTCAAGTGTCGTTATAACTACTAA
The DNA here is from genome assembly GCA_910591965.1 of Dentiscutata erythropus. NCBI lineage: Eukaryota > Fungi > Glomeromycota > Glomeromycetes > Diversisporales > Gigasporaceae > Dentiscutata > Dentiscutata erythropus. Next base: position 5,815 of record CAJVPY010002971.1, on the reverse strand, counting down.
TAATAAGTTTTATGAAATAAATTTTGTAAAAAATGCTTATTTTATTTTAATAAATAAATTACATTCCTATATTCAATATTATTAAGTCTTTTACGTATGAAGTTGAATTAATTGTTGGCAATTAATAAAATATAAAATATATGAGTCACGTAGTAAGTACACATTAATTAGCCAAAGCAATTTCATTAGATAAAAAAATTCTAACGATAAAGATAATAAAATTATAAAATTTAATAAAATCTTTAACCTCTAAGATTATTGTTATTGAATTCAAAGAAACATTAGTACTCTTTTTTTATAATAGTCAAAATTATATTTTCGAAATTTTTACGACCAGAATAATAACTTTAAAACATCTTAATGTACTGTGATATGCGATAAAAGATCTAAGATAAACAAAATAAACATAAATATGTTAACTAATAGAACATTACTAACTATAACCGGTGGTGATTATCACTGGGTGCTATATCATACAAAACCTACTAGCTAATTCATGTCAGGGATACTAAGCAAAAATGTTCAGAACCTCCAAAATCAAATCCTAACTAAATTTGAACCATTTACTTATAACTCTCTTATATATTCCAATCTAAACCCAAAATAAGAGGCGGTGATGATCACTACCGGTTATTTGTAGTAAAAATCTAACTGGAATATGATATATAATAAAAACATTTCTTAAATGAAAGATACTTTCTTATAGTATAGTTCATACTTTAAAAAAGGAAAAACAGTAATTATTATCGCTCTCTTCAAATAATCATTTCATCACTCAGGAATCTGCAAAATTAAACTACTGTAACATTAACTCTAATCTAACCCTGACAATACCAGAATTAATCGTCGGTGAAATAAACTGTCTGTGAATTAAGTATTGGTGAAATGTTGTATCTACAAAAATGAGCGTCGGTGAAGTGAAATAATCAATATTCTTTGTCATTGTTGAATTATCTGATTAAACCGAAATCATATGATTTAATTCTATAATATACTAACAGGCAAATGTATCTATGTAGGTGGAGAATACCGTAGTAAAATATTTAAGTCAACAAAACCATCGTGATAGTGAGGCTCACGTTCAGAACAAGTTCAGCATTTATAAGAAAATTCTGATTTAAATTTTACGTATTTTGTATCCAAAAACCTGTTAAACATACCGAAGCCCCAAATATTTTATGCAAGCCGCCATCACCATTTTTAATATCAAATTACCCATTATTTACTTCTCGTCAATTTTGATTTTCAATGTAAGTGAATTTGTAGGATTTTATAATTTTATAAAATTTTGATGCGCTATCTTTAAAATTATTGTTTATCTATCATCTTCATGATTCAAGTATATAATGACATTACTCGATAATTGCATTACTAGTCAAGTTAGCGGTTTGCAAAAAGATGTGGCTGCATGATTTCTATGATGATGTTCGGGGAAAATCTCCGAAATTTTAGATTGTTTGTTATTTTATATTTTCGAACGGTTACATTTATATTTCTTTGAAATCGATAAAATTCTGATGGAATCTCCGATTTCCACACGACATTGTGATCTGCAGAGGCCACATCTTCTTGCAAAGCGCAATAAATGAAGAACTTAATTGAGATGAGAAATAATATGCATATTGTGGTATCTTAGGAGGGGCTTTTACAATCAATTCATGGATGAATTTATTGTATTAATGAATACTTTATTCGCTTTTATCTTTTATGTCGAAATACAAAAGCTACGTGAGCATAAATATCAAAAGGTTATTGTTTTATAAAATAATTTCTTAGTCTAAAGAATCTGATCAATAAAATACGCATGTATATTATCAACTTTTGTATAATACATTACTTAACTTGTTCAACTTTTAACTTTTTTCATCTGATTGCAGTCTTTATATAGATATAGATTAAAATAATATTTATCGCGATTTGCAACCTTATTTTTATCTTTAAATTTTGCAAGCTTCCTTGTAAAAAAATGATTTCAAGAATCAATTCTTTTTTATAATCGATTAAACCCCTGAATCGATTCTAAAATCGATAATCGAAATATTAACAGTTAAATGGGATCTTTGCTAGGAAAATCACCCTTCGGGGTTTTCCGATCGGACTAATTCGGAAAAGCTTAGACCAGAATGCCAGTTCTTATTCATATGTAAATCACTTTTTGCTTTATTTATTCGATAGATTATTAAATAAACTGGCGAATCAGTAAAGTAAAAAGATGTTTTACATATAAATAAGAACCGGCATTCTGGTCTAAACTTTTCTGAATTAGCGCAATCGGAAAATCCCGAAGGGTGATTTTCCTAGCAAAGATCCCAAATACTTCGGTTCTAGAAAAATAATGCTCTAAATTTCATCAATACTATTTATTACTCACTAGTACTAGCTAACGCAAAAGAAACTTAATTTGCAGTTATAAAGTTTTTTTTTTTAGTACAGTCTACCCTCGTTTATATAAACCCATTTGAATTGGTTTAAATTCAGTTTGATAGTGATATTAACAAGGGACTATATTAAAGTCGATATATATGAGGGAATTTTAATATATAAAATTTGTAAAATTCATCTTATTGCTTAGGTTGATATTAATGAGGTTGATATTAACGAGAGTAAACTGTATTAGTATTCTTTCGAATAGTCTTATCAAGTACGTATTATCCCTTGGTCACCATAAAGGTAATTTTCACGAGTTTCTATGAATCTTTAACAAAGTGTTGAGTTTTTACAAAGTGATACTGCTAAAGTATTTAACTTAATGCCAAGTCCGTTAAAGAACCAAAGATTTTAAGATTATGTTATTAGCAAGAGCTTCTGATAATGCTTTACCACAATAAACGCTAAGCCATAATTTCTAAAATTCAAATAGACTAGAGTAGTGTTTTTACAAATAACTTCTGCTATTCCTTTTCCATTTTCATGATCAAATTAAATTATAAAAAATATTACATTTTGCGAAAAATTTTTGATAACGTTTTTTCCTTCCACCGATCAAAGTTCATTAATAGCAAACATAAAGAAATAAGATTGCGTTTTTATAAAGAGCTTCAGCCAATGCAATTCTTTCTCTGCACAAATCTAAAATTCGATTATAATTAGCTTCGGTATTAGACATCTTGCACGAGACGTTTCTCTGTTTTGACGATCCGCGTATGTACACTATGAGTATACTATCAAATTTCCATTTTGCTTAAATATTTATTTAACTATATATCTCTTTATAGTATGTTATATCTGTAATCTACATTAGGTTTGTAAATCTACATATAAAATTTTACATAACGCTAAATATATCGACTTGCTCTATTTGTGTTTCACTGAATAATTTATAATCACTTTCTTCATTTTCTTTAATCCTGTAATAATACGATTTGTTTCAGATAAGTTAATAGTTCGACTTGTGAAGTATGCCTCCGAATGTTGTACTGTTGGTTGAATAGAAATTTTTTGAAGTTCCTTATCAGAATTTCGAAATTGTATTATAGCCTGTTTAATTTTATCATCTCTTATATCTTTAATATCTTTGTTATAATTTTCCCAACAACTGTATATAATATATAATATTTAGTCTTTAGCTGTTGGTCGTTTAGAAGGATCCATATCCCAACACCTTCCAATCAATGAAGCGTAAAATTGCGGCACATAATCAGCAATTTGTGGCCTAACACCTTTACAAATATCAACAAAAAGATTTATATTATGCGAAATATTATTAAATGGTGATTCACCAGCTGTAATTTCCCACATAAGCATGTCAAAGCTGTAAATATCTGATTTTTCAGTATAACGTCTTTGTTTTAAAACCTCAGGAGCAATATAAGGAAGTACACCACATATTTCATCATTTTTTAATAAATATTTCTGAACTCGTTGTGACAATCCAAAATCACTTATTAATGGAATATTCCAATCATCATTTTCATTAAAAGAATTACACATCCAATGTGCAAATCTTTATGAACTAGATTTAATTGATGAATTCCAACAAGCCCAAATATATTTGAATTTAAAATAAATGATCGTTTTTCCAATTCATACTACATATCTTTTGTAAATTACTTCTTAAAAAAAGGATCTCAATATTACTATTATGGCATGATCATATGATTTATTACTTGAAACTAAGATAAAACATCACAAAAAAATCAATACAAGATAATACAGTATAATGTACTGGCATTAAAATATATCGTGATATGTTTATTTATTCATATAAGAATTTCTCGACATTAGTCAAGTTCTTAAATTTATTTATTTATTCATATAAGAATTTCTCGACATTAGTTAAGTTCTGAAATAATTTCTTTAATTCGACTATCATCAAAAATCAACGATGATTTTTCAATCCTTTTATAATAGACATTTACTAATGCGTTTACAATTGCAGGTCCAACCCGATTTTTCCCAAGATTAATGAGGGTTTGAGCTCGGTTTTTTTGAAGTGTCTTTAATTATACTCCTTCTTCGAAGCCGAGTTGATTTTCAGCAAGATCCAAATATATTAGACTGGTGTTTTTATTAAGTGCATCTATTAATGATTTTCCACCTTCGGATCTAAGCCGGTTATTTCTACAATATAGATATTTTATAGTATTTTTATAAAGAGCCCCTGCTATGGCTTTTCCGACCTCAGAATTAAGATTATTCTCATTAACGGACAGAGAGATCAAAGTCTTATTGCTACAAAGGACCTTCACTAGTGCTTCTTCTCCCCCTTTAGAACCGAGTCGGTTTTGGCTTATATCTAAATGAGTGATACTAGTGTTCTTACAAAGAATTTCCATTAGTAAGTCGGTTTTCCTTCATAATCAAAAAATTTAAGGTACTATTTCCACAAAAGGCTTTCATGATTGCCTCTCCCCCTTTAAATCCAAGTCGAGTTTTACTAATATCCAGATATGTTAGGTTTGAATTCTTATAAAGGGCTTTTTTAAGTGCTTTTCCGCCTTCACAATAAAGAATATTGTCAGAATAATGCAGATGTGTTAAAGTTGAATTCTTGGAAAGAGCGCTTGACAACTCATTTCCAACTTCGGGATCAAAATTATTTTTGCAAATAATTAAAGTGTTTAAACTACAATTTTGATAAAGTGCTTTCGCAAGTAATTTTCCAGTTTCCGAATCAAGTTGATTACCACTAAGATCAAGATACTTTAAAGTGGTGTTTTTGTAAAGGGTGTTTGCAATAGCTTTCCCTCCTTCAGAACCAAGTTTATTGTTACTGAGGTTCAAATATTTTAAAGTATAATTTACTTCAAGAACCGTTGCTAGTGCTTTCCCATCTTCAGCATTTAAATCATTAACTATTAATAAGTATGATAAAGTTGTATTTTTATGAAGTGCCTCAGATAAAGATTTTATTAATCCAGAGCATAAGTCATTATTAACAATAAACAATTTGTTTAGGTTAGAAAGTATCTTTGCCAGTGACTCATGGGGAAAAAGTTTCGTACATAATAATTTAAGGGACTTTAAGGTTGAGTATTTGTTTATAATCCCTTTTAGTATTTGCCCGTACTCGTATGCAACGTTCAGAGTCTTTAGTTTTTTACTTTTATGTAAAACTAGGGTTCCGCATGGGATGGACTATCCATGGATTGTTCATGGGCTGGCCCAACATGGGCCGGGCTTGGATACTAATATGGATTTTTTGTTGGATCCGGTCTTAAAGATCCAGATCCATATTAAATTGGATATATTCGGATCCATATCCAAAAACCTATGGATAATCCATATGTACCATATACTAATTATGTCGGAATTGTAACAATTTTCTTTTTTGATAAACTCACATTGTTATTTGGCTTGATTAAATTATCATTAA
>CAJVPY010002970.1:0-14981 GCA_910591965.1 Dentiscutata erythropus | reverse complement strand
ATTGCATTGTTTACATATATAATCTGACTAAGAGACATTTGTTTGTGTTTTAGTAGGCCTGAAATCTTGCCTACTATATTTCTTGCTTTGAAAACGTCTAAACTCTTCTGATTTTTAATTGACATCCAAACCTCTAAAAATCTTGTAGTTTTTTTAGAATTTTTCGCTATAATTTTGGTCCTTGGATTTCCCATTCAGATTGAAAAATCTTTTAAATAATTTCTTTTACCTGATTTCAGCACTACGAGTTTAGTTTTGTTGGGGTTTATTTCAATGTCATTTAGTTTGTAAAATTCTTGTGCGATATCAATTGTACTTTGCATATTTTCTTGACTATTTGTTAACCAGGTTGTGTCATCTGTGTACACCAATACACCAACTCTAATATTATTGACCTCTGATTTTATAAAAGGTTCTATGTTTTACATTTTATAACCAAGTTTGGCTCTTTGTACTCTACATAACAAAGGATCATAGAAAATTCTCCAAATCAGAGGGAAAAGTACCTCCTCTTGATCTATACCATCCCCTGCTTTTATGAAATCCGTATTTCCAAACTCTGTCATAATGCTAAGCTGCCTGTTCTTATATAACTCTGATATTATCTCAATTATTTTTGCTGGCATTTTAATTCTTTCTAAAGCTTTCTTTAATGAAACCATACTAACTGAATTAAAGGCTTTTTTCATATCTTGAAATGTAACCCAAAGCTTTCTTTTCTTTTCTATAGCTTCTTCTATTATATTGTTTATTACATATATAGGGGTTCATCAGGAGAAATTTTTTAGTGCTATTCTGTGCAGATTTGCAAAAAAATTAAATAGTAAATTAAATGAAAATCTGTGCAAAACTTCAGACTCACCAGCTATAGCCACAGAAATTAAAATACAGTTCTGCGCAAAATTTCAAAATATAAAAATTTTGTAGTTTTTTGCAAAAAATTCTGCAAAAATCTGCATTTTCGCAGGTTTTTGCAAATTTGCACTTATTTAATTCTCCCGATGTTGATGTACTTTCTCCGGACCTGCAAAGTTTGCTCCCTTCAATATATTATTTTTGCTTAAAACTTTATCCAACCTCAACTAAAGCATTCATGTTAGAATTTTTTACATGTTTCTAACAACACTATAGGTCTCGTATTGCTCAAATTGTATTTCCAGGAGCTATTTTTTGGGATTAGATATATTTGCCTGAGTTTCCACTTGTCTGGGATTTTGCTTTGTTCGAGAATCGCATTCATCAACCTTAAAATTCTCTCAATCACTTTGGGTGATAGTTTCTTAAAAAGAATATATCCGATATTCGATATCCCAGATACTGTATCATTTTTAGTTTTACTCAAAGCTAGTACTCATTCTTCTAATGTGAAAGGAGCTGTAATCTCTGTATACACTCCAGGGTCAATTTCTTTTTTTGGCTTATACTCTTCCTTCCACTCCGCTTTTATCTCCTTAAATTTCTGGTTTCTTCTTCTGAATTGGTTTTCAAAATGAGAAATAACTTGTCATTAATTAATTCTAGATTATGAACTCTAGAATTTTCTCCCACCAATACTCTATCAATTGTGATCTTATTATATAGTCTATTTAGAAAGCTTTGGAGCATTCTTTTTTTGTTTTTTTTCATCATACCGAATCTCAGTTCTATTTTTTCCTGAATTTCTCTCTTCTTCTTTTTACTCTCTTCTTCGCTTGCTTTCTTTCTTAGAATTTTACCCCAGTTTTTTAATTCTACTAGTTGAATTTGATTCCACTACTCTGGCAAATATACAATCTGTGTCTGATGTAGTTGATTTATTTCATCAATTCTCATGTTTAAACTTTTTCTTTCTTCGAGATTGATTTTTTCCCCTGGGCTTTTCTTGCTTCTTTTTTGTAACTGATATAAAAATTTAATTTCTCTATATATTTCTGACCTCAGAACCGATTTTCTTTCTTGTGCTTCAGTTTTCTTGACATTAATCCATGGTATATGTTCTAATGCTGTACTCATTATTGAGCCACTAATTTTATTCTATTCATCATTAATGTCTATAAGTGAAGTGCATGAAGGGGTTTCTGCAATTCTAGCTTGTTCTTTTGCAGAGAGAGAGCGCTCTACCACAAGCTATAGGCCTCCCAATTTTCTGGTGCTGCTTTATGATATAAAAAAACTTTTCTGGATGGTTTTTCTTGCTTTCTTTTGCTAAGTTTTCCATATCCAAGTATGTTACTCAGATTTAATTTTGCATATATCATTTTGTGGTCGCTGCCTGTTATTAAATTAATATTTTTGATTAAAGCTTTATCAAGAAAAATGCTCAGTTCTTCTCCAATCCATATATTATCAATTCTTGAGGCCACTTCATTATTTTGACATGTATATTCTTTTTCGTGTGGATTCAAATATTCAAAAAAATCTATTATTTCTCTATTTCTAAGCCATTCAAGGAGAGTTTTCCCTAAATCTTGATTTTTGCGATTTGTATTACTAGTGTCTAATCTTGTATTACTTATTGCATTAAAATCTCCGAGTATGCATGTACATGTATCGATCTTATTCTTACATATTTCTTGTATTACTATATATTGCACTTCTTTGTTAATTTTTTTATTTGCTGGTGGCAGATAAATTATCCATATCTGAAGAATCGCTTTTTTAAAGAAAAACTCTAGTTTTAATACATATGGATTGAACTTTCTAACTATAGCTAAATGTTTTGTTCATTTTCTACTAACTAAAGCCCCTACTTCCGAGCCCTTTACCTTATCTATTTCTTTCAATGACCAAAAGCCTAAATACCTCTCATGTTCTATGTCTAACCATTTACCCTCTGTTTTATTTATATTAGTTTCCGCAATTTCGATGATGTCTAAACTCTCTTCTTTTCCTAAAATCGCTAGACTCCTTAATTTCTATCTATTTGTCTTTAATACATTAATATTATAGAAACCTATACTAAACCACTCGAAATCATTATTACCTATTGAGTTCTCACATTGTTTGTGTATTTTGGGCTCTCTCAAAACAGAAATAAGGATTTCTGTTTCGCCCATATTTGTTGTTGCGCCAATGGTGCCTCTTAGGAGTGCATCGCAATTATTTGTTCTATCATTTTAAACTTCTTTTTCAAGTCTGCAAGGATTTCGTCTAAACTAGATTCTTCTTGTATTGTAGGTTTTTTCTCTTTTCTATCACCGATTAGTACACACCTGATGCATGTTCTGATATCTGTAGAAGATTTGTGCGATTTATACTGGAGAGGGGCTTTTTACTATTACTTCTGGCTAGGGCCACCGAAAATCTGTGATAGTATAATATGCGCATTAACATGGATTTTATCGCGTAGCATATGCGATAGCATATTGGGCATATCAGAGTAGATTTCACATAATTCAGTAAAATTTTTTAGCAAAATTATATAGTGAACCTAAATCACAAGTGTGTTCCTCGGAAAGATGCGGAGAGTTAAGGTCGGATTTTTTAAAAAAAGTTCGATTGTATAAATTCTTTATGGTTATTGTATGGGTCGTAGTGAATGACCAGTTACACACGAGTTCATATTCTGTTGGATTTAAATATGAACCCGTGTGTGTAACTGGGTATTCAATATACCAATACAATAACTAACTTATTGCATGGTGTCTGACGTAACAATCCCGTAAATGAAAAGTCACATAATCATATAAACCTGTACAATAAGCAGAATTTATGGCGTAGGTTTAAAAAATCGCAGAATTTACAGCATAAATAAGAAATTTATTCGCATAATTTCGCATAAACAGGCTTGTGAAGCAGGCAGAATTTGGGGTTTGTCACAGCAGAAAATCAGTGGCCCTACTTCTGGCCTGTAGGTTGTTTCCTTTTCTTTCTATGAGAACTCTATTGGTGTTTATGCTTTTTTTGGGCCTCTAATTTCTATTTTCTTGGTACTTTTGTGTGTAGTATTCACTATCATCTGTGCTTCTCTTTGTCTCTTCTTTTTTTCCCTGATTTTTTTTATTTTTATAGAAGCTACTTTCTTCAAATCTAGAATTTTCATCCTATTTTAATCTAGTATTATAGTAATATGGAGTTGTTGATTTTGCTTTTTGCAAATCTGACAATGACGCAAAGTATACAAAAGCTGCTTCTTTCTAATTGTCATGCCTATTGACTAGTATGTACACCATTTTTGCTTTAAGTTTATTAAGCTAACGGAGTAGTGTTATATCACATGCATTATGTGGTACTCCTCTTAATATGAGCTTGAATTCATTTCTAAGTCCTAATTCTTTTATATTAAATCTGTCACTTGTTACTCTTGCTATTTTTCCTGCTTCATAATGAATTGCCCATGCATTTTGAAAGCTACATCTTTTTTCTTCATTTGTACATCTAATTTTAACATATGCAGCTTTTTTATATTCTGTCGTAGTACGCTATTCGATATTTACTAAAACTCCATACCATTTCAGGCATCTTCTTATATTTTCTAATTTTGCTGATATAGGTAAATCCCAAATAGTTAAAGTCAACTCTTTGTCATTTACTTTTTCTTTAAAATTTACCAAATCTCCTCTCAATACATTCTCATACTTTGTATTATTACTAGGTGCCTATCTGGACTTGGAAATATCTTCACTTCTGTTTAATGTGGGACTATTTTCAACTTTGTTCTCTTTCTCATTTAATTTTTCTTTTTTCTTAACAATGCTTATCCATTCTTTAACTTCTTGTGTTGATGATCCTCTTATCCAAATTCAGTATATACTAATGTTGCTTTAGTTTCTGTATCTTTAGAATTATCGTTCTTTAGTATTTCTATTTCACTTTCATTCAAGTTCATTTCCGCTAGCCTTGTTAATACTGCTTCTTCTTTTTTCTTAAAGATAGGATCTTGCTCATCATCTGTATATTCATGTTTCAAGTTTTCTTCTCAAATACTTGTTTCTTTCTCTTGCATATCAAGCTCCATTTTTGTTGAAGTACATAATATTTCTAGTCTTTTTTGCTCACTCAGCTTGAGATGTTCTTTCTATATACTTGTTGTAATCTCAACTACTTTGCCAGTTAGCACCTGTTTTTCGAGTGATAATTTTTTATCTTGATCAAATTTACATAGAGCCTATTTATATGTTTCTAATGCACTATAAATTGTTGTTATAAATTCTAGGTTTTTATACCCAAGATACTTTACTATGTGTTGATCTATATTTAATATGAATTTTTTTTGCTCTGTATAATTCTTGACACTTATTTTCTGTCACCAAGACAAAATCTTTAATTAGTACTAAATCCATGTGATCACTAATTTATATGTTATACTTGTGTTAAAAGTATGTTGTATGATTTTCTTCTCGAAGTTTCTAGAATAAATGTTTATTTTGTTATAAATAAACACGTGATGATAGATGTGTAGTTGTTTGTTTTGTTTATTAACAAGAATGTTTGTTTTGTTGCTTGATTTTCTCACAGTATTAGTTTGGTTTGTTGTTTTTCTAATTTGTATATGTATGTTTTTTCGGTATTGATCGATCTGCAGAACAGGGTAAACACAAATTCTTCAAAATTCTAAAAAATTTCTTAAAATTTTCTAAAAATTTCAATTTTTCTAAATATTATGAGCCCTGGTTGTTAAAGAGCAAAACTATTCTAAGTAACTATAGTTGATTTTTCTTGCTCTATCTTTTTCTTTAAGGCTATTTTAGTTGTTAATTTAGTACCGTAGTGACTTTTTTGCAGAGTTTCTTTAGCTTTGGATTTGGATACAGTGATTATCGAAAAGAGTGCCGAAGTATTAAATATATATAAATGAATAAATATAAACTATATACAAGAATAAAAGCTTATACTAATTATTTATTTATGACTAGAGTGGTCAAAACTAATCTAGATTTGAATAGTTAATATATAATTGATAGGAATATAACTAGATCTACAAAGTGAACCAGATATTAAATTTATATTTAGCAAGCCTAGCTAGGAGGCAAGAAAAAGAATCAGAATATAGTTGATTAAATAAGTTATATAAATAGTTACTGTATATTATCGAAAATAAGCAACTCCCAATTTTGAAAATCAAAAATAAAAAAAAATTTTTTTTAAGCTTTGGATCCGAAAATAAGCTACTCTCTCTATTTTACTTAGAAAAATCAAAAAAATTTTGGTTGCTTATTTTCAGTAATATACAATATATGTAAAGTGTTACGAGTTCTAATATGAAGACAAGTAGGAGATTGTTAGCTAAGTTGAATAGAGGTAGAATTTGATAATATTTGGTATGTTTTTTTCTAAGTAAAAAAGTTAATGCAATATAATTTTCATATTTGTTTATAAATTTGATTAGAAATTTTAGTAAGAATTTTGATAATTAGCTATGAAGCAATTGAATAAAATAGATCAAATAGTAATATGTATTGGATAAGTAAGAAAAGAATAAGATTTTTAAAAGTAAAGTAAAGAGAGTATGAATAAAGAGCAGAAGGGTGAGGAGAAAAGAAAGAGTTAATATAATAATCATTTTTTATTTTTTTTTTAATATTAAAAGTAAGATCATACTCTTATCTTTATTAAACTTAATGAAAACTTTTTATATAATTGGAAAGAATTAATATAATAATTGTTAAAGATCATGGCACTTGTCATTTAGAGGTAGTTTTTATATGCTACCTGCTAACAAGCTCAGACTTTATTACTTACCGAAAAGACTTAGTACTGTGCAGACTTGGATAAACATTCTTTGGTGTTTCCTCTTGGTCTTTCTACCTCTCTCTTGCTTTTGTCATTCTCTCCAAAATTTTCAAAAAAAAGTAGATATTTGGGCTCATTCTCTCCAAAAGATTGGCATTGTTTATACTTTTCTAATTTGGATATACTTAGTAGAACATAACTATGTGTTTGTTTTGTTTATCAATACAGTGCTATAGTATGGAAAAAAGATTAGTACTCTTATTTAGAAGATACTTGAGTTTTGTTGGTACCCAGAACAAGTCCTCTACAATAAGGCAGTGTCTTACAATCGAGGTATATTAATTAGTTGCAATTATTATATAATTTTTATCCTTATGCCTGGCACGGGCTATAATAGTGTGTCATGGCTATCTTTCTTTTTTTTGCTTTTTCATCTTGGTTTATTTATGTTAGACTATTTTAGAATTTGTTGAAAAGTTTTTTTTTTTCCCACCATGAGGTGTTTTTTTTCTAAAATGTTTATATCTCTCATAAGCATGACTTTATTTTTTTCACTTTTATGTATAAATAAGGGTTTTAATTTTGTTGTCGGGCTTAGGTAGAAGAAGTCTGAAAGAAGAGAGAGGTGGTCATGATGGGTGGTAGGTACTATCTGTTGAGAGCCAGGTCATATCCAATTGCAGAAGGGGTCCAGAAGGAGAAAAATCCTACTATAGCAGGTTGAATATAGGTACTCATTAAGCAACCGAGTTAGTCTTTACTTATAATTTAAGTATAGTTGTGTGGCCCTTGGGCATAGCGCATGTCATTTAGAGATACTTTTCATATGCTATTTGCTAACATGTTCAGAGTTTATTACTCACCAATAAGTCTCTTGATTATTACAAAGCCTAATAAAGTAAAGGCATAATTGCTGAATTTTTTTAAAAAAAAATAATTGTTAAAGATTATGATAAATATCAAATTATAGTAAATATTATATATAAATTAAATTTAGAGTACCTTATATAAAATAAAAACTCTAACTCTAGTTTTAGCAAAGCTCTAATTCTAACTCTAAAGTTAATTTAGACTAGCTAACTTAAAAAAAAAAATTATAAATTTGGCTAAAATATTCACTATAATTTAATATTCATCATAATCCCTTATAATAATTAAAGATCTTACTCTAATCTTGTATATAGTCAAAGCCTACTTTAGAATAAAAAAATTACTATATAAATTTAAAATAATATACAGAAGCATTATTTCAAATCTTAGCCCAAATTAAGCTTAATTTAGACTGAAATTTAAAATTACACTCCTGTACATTATTTCAGATCTATATAGTAATATTTTAGCAAAACAAGTATTAAGCTTTCTTAACTTTGTAAATATTAAAACTAGCAATACAAGAAAGTTTTTATTCACTTTTACATACTATATATATCTGAAAATAAGCTATCTTTTTTGGATAAAAAAATTTTTAGTGTAGCTTATTTTCAAGTAAAATTAATTTTTAGTTATTTTTTTTTAAGAAAAAAATACTTTCTATATATGGAGTGAGTCAGTAAAAATGGGACAAATTTATCTAATAAATTTGTTCTATTTTTACTGACTCACCCCTATATATAAAAGTCAAAATTGTACTAGATAAATCTATATTTGGCACTAATTATATTGATGAATTTGCAAAATTAGTTCTGAATTGATTCTAATTATATCTGAAACCAAAATGTTGCAAACAAATATACATATATATAGTATTTGTAGTCGACTATTATTTATCGACTTGACTAAGTTGATATTTAAAAATCGGCTTAGCCGGCTAAGTCAAAGTCAATTATTTAAAGTTCTATTTGATTAAACTTCGGAAGCTATCAGAGATTTCCTCAAATTTTTTGTCTCGGCCTTGCTTGTATTTTATGTTTGTTGTTGATTTTCTTTTTAGAAATTTTCAGATTCTAGTATAAACTGGCCTAAATTTTTAATAAATATATATAACCTATTGTGTAGTCGACTAAGTTGATTTTTTGAAAAATTGACTAACTAAGCCGGCTAAGCTGATTTTATCAACTAATGCAAAATCAACTACAAACACTACATATATATAAAGATAATGTAAAGGATAAATAAATACAATAACAATAACAGTATTATTGTATCTATTTTACCTTTTAAATTATCTTTATATATACAGTATATATATTTGTTTGCTACAAAATTTTGGGTTTATTTTGCAAATAACTTTGAAGATACAATTTAGAATCAATTCAAGACTATACATGCTGATAAAATTATTTTGGGTTTTAAAACCTGAAATTAAAATTTGAAAACAAAATTGTTTTTAATCTATTTTACTTAAAAGATAAAATTTTTTAACACTTTTTTTGAATAGACAAAATTATAAAGAATATAAATATATAAATTTTATTTGCTCTTTCTAATAAAAAATTTTAATTTGCTCTAATAGAGACGAAATAGCCTTTTTTAAAAATCAATTTTAGTGGTATCACTATTCAAAACCAATTTTATAAATTTGCTGCCAATATATAAAAGTTGTTTAGAATTTAAAAATTAATATATTTTAAAAGGTTTATACAATTTGGATAACTTTTTAGAATAAATCTATTTGTAACTGGTGGTGATAGTCCCATGCCAGGGAATAAAATTCAAAGTCAAAATTTGGTATGCAATGCGCACCAAATTTTGATTTAATATGCGCAAAGTTCAATATAGTAGAACAAGTTTAATTGTATAGCACATATTATTTTAAATAATTATTAAAAAATTGCATGTGCTTTGCATACAGTATTATATTTTTTTTGTATATAAAAAATTTTCTGTATACAGAGTATACATGTGTACATCAAATTTTATTTACTATCTCATGCCAATAAGATTGCAAAATCAAATATAATGTTACATTTGATCATATACTGTATAAACGAAGCAAAGAATCTCATTCTTCAAAAAATCAGAATAACTAAAAATTATGTTTATGAAACCATCTTTTGTTTTCTAACAAAAAAATTCCTTGTACAATTTTACTATTAGTCCAGTTTTGCATTTTAAATTTGAACCTAGAATACAAATATATATTAATAAAAAGTTATTCAAATTGTATAAAACTTACAGAATATGTGTGTTTTTAAGTTTTAAATAACTTTTATTAAGTGCCAAACAGATTTACTTAATACAGTTTTGACTTTTATATAAAACAACTGTTAAAAATTCTTAGAATAGCTTATTTTTAAGTAAAAGAGGTTTTTATTTTTTTTGCTCAAAAGAGTAGAGTAGCTTATTTTTGGAATAGCTTATTTTTGAAAATATATAGTATAAAGATACTTATATAATTTTTGTTTAAAGAATTCTAAATACTTATTACAAAACTAAATAAAATTTTTTTAAATATTAAAAAGACAAATATATCTCAAAAGAGATAAAACCAAAAAGTAAATAATTTCTAGAAACTTTTGAAAAAAAACTCAAAAATCCAAAAAAAGCAATCTTAAAAAAAAACAAAAAGTAAATATTTACTTAAAAAAAGTCAAGATTACAAAGAACTCTACAATATTACACTTTGCCAAAAATATAAAATAAAAGATAAAAACTTTAAATACTTAATAAATTGTCTTGCTAATTTAACTTTCTAAAAGTTAAAAAATATGATATAGTATAAGAAAGGTTAAATATAAATAAGAAAGCTCAAAAGATAATAAGTTGATAAGCTCTAGAAAAAATCATTTTAGGATTTAAAAAAAAAACAACAAACAATATTCTACTAATTTGTAAATAATTTTCTTTTAAAACTATATATAAAAATCTAAATATAAAGAAACTATTGAGTAAAAAAATCAATTGAATAAACTTAATACAAAAAAAAAAGAAATACAGTATATAAAAAAATCTAAAAAAAAGATGAAAAAAAATATTAAACAAAGTTTTTAAACCTTCTTAAAAAAAGACTATTAAGAAAAAAAAGAAAAATAAATACAATAAAAAAAAAACACTTGAAGTTTTTTTTTAATATCAAAGATGTAGTACTCATATTTAAACTTTATTTAATACTTAAATAATTAATATAATAGTACTATTATATATATATTATATTAAGTATTAAAATTAGAATATCAGAGAGGTGTGGCAACTTAGTGAAGTGGTCTAGTTGTCACCCTCTCCAAATGGTAATAGCTAGGTTCTATATTCGAATTTCAGGGACAATACTTTTGAGTAAAATAGAACATATCAGGTGACAATCTTCACTAAGATTGGCCTATAAAGGATTTGGTGATCTGGTGTTTGGTGGCACTAGTAAGGTAATTCCAAGTGGCTGTAATCTGTACTACAGGACTGAAGATCGAAGTATATTTGAGAAGTTCTGAGTAGGAAGGTAGCAATAATCTTTGACAGTATATGAAGGCTAAATTTAAACCGGGGCCCAAGATTAAAGAACTGAGCAATCAGGTTCTTTAGTAGAGGAACATATTAGCCGAACTACCAGTTTAGACACACTGGAGAAAAAGGCTATATGCTCTGAAAGTATAAACCAAAGGGTGGGCATCCTTCAGGCACCTAAAGCCTGGGCAGACTAACCTGTCCAGGTTGTCAGCTGGAAGTAAGAGAGGGACCAATAAAGAATCTGGGTAAGAAGACAGTTAGGTACCGGGGTTGTTGTAAACCTTACAAGGGCAGAAGTACATAATGGAAGACTAATTAGAAAGATTGTGCTTGAGATACGAATTGTGTTACAGCAGTATCCCAAAAAGTGGCATGAAATATGAACACAATGGTAGCAGACAATATATACTAATTGGGAAGAAATTACCAAATATACAGGTGAGCGCATGTGTGAGACATGCACTATTCTGTTAGGTTTATTACAAAGATAAATGCTTTTTGTTATTGGCTAAAGTCTTAGAGTTTTAAACAGTAAATTACTCTCCATATGGAGGTATATTAGAAGGAAACATGTAATGTCAGTTGAAGCCAAAGAGTTTAAATAGATAGCTTCCTAGTTAGGCTATAGGTATAATAGCTAGTGTAGAACCCCTAGCATAGTACTAATACTTTAGGCAGACTACTTAAATAGGCAATCAAAAGTTGTATATGTAACTAGCTGTACTCTCATAATATTAATGTAATATATAAAGCCGGTGTTAAAATATCAATATCAGCCTACCTGCTTGAACTAATAAAGTGCCAAGAACCTAAGTGATCAGCTTAATATTAAAAAAAAAAAAAATTAGAATATTAGATATACAAACTATTTATCTATAGCTAAAACCTACTAGAGCCTTCTATATTCCTACTATTAAAGATGGCAAAGTCTTTAAGTCTGGAATCTTAAAACCCAGTTTTAGGATCTAATTTACAAAAACTAGATAGAACTTGGGTCTATAGATCTTTTATAAATCTTAATATACTGTATATTCCCAAAAATAAGCTACTCCAAAAATAAGCTATATATAAAAATCAAAAGTCTATTAAGTAATTTAATAAAAGTTACTTAATAGAAGTTGTTCAAAATATAAAAATATACACATCTTGAAAGTTTTATACAAATTA
Organism: Dentiscutata erythropus; assembly: GCA_910591965.1. Classification (NCBI taxonomy): domain Eukaryota; kingdom Fungi; phylum Glomeromycota; class Glomeromycetes; order Diversisporales; family Gigasporaceae; genus Dentiscutata; species Dentiscutata erythropus. The sequence continues at coordinate 2,783 of CAJVPY010002970.1, read as the reverse complement.
GAAAAATTTTTACTAATATGTTTTTGTATTTTATTTTGAACATAAAATACAAAAACTTCTTAGTAAAAAGTTCTCCAATTTGCTTAAAACTTTTAAAATATATGTATTTTTATATTCTAAACAACTTCTATTAAGTAAGTTTTATTTGATTTGCTTAGTAGACTTTTGACTTTTATATATAGAAACTACTTTCAGATTTTAAAAAATAATAAAAAATTAACATTTCAAAATTGTATCTAAAAATAAGCTACTCTTATAAATTTTTGTATTACTTTTTGCCCAAAAAAGATAGCTTATTTTCAGAAATATACAGTAATAATACTAAAAAGATATAGTTAGACCTCTCTAAATGCAACCTTTCTAAATATATATCTATATAAAATTTCTCTATATACATACCTTTTTTTTGGCCTAACTTAATATAACACCTATAGATTTTTATTTCCCTAAATATATAATATTTCTAAATGCATGTTTTTGAAAATTTTTACTATAGTTTCAACAATATGCACCTAGAGAGAGTTGACTATAAATTCTTAATTTACAATTTATAATACTTCAAATCATATCTAGTTTATCCAGTAATTCAGTAAACATAGAAAACTTCTAAAGCAAGTTCATTGGCCACTTTAGATGGTTTTTTAAAATATTGTATTCTCTAATTAATTTATATTTGTAATAATAGTCAAATATAAATTATAATATATTTTTATATATTATTCTAACTAAGGCTATACAAACTTATATTTTCAGTTTTCATATCCCGCCGGGTCAGCAAAATGAGGTTTTAAAATTTTTATTTTTTTAATATATTAGCCAATAGAAATTCTCTATATAATCATATAATCAAAGAAAATTAAATTAAATCAGACACCCTTAGAATATTTATTAAATATTTATAGTCATGACTCGAGCTGTAGTTGATAATGCCAATATACTATTGCAGTTGTATTGATATTAATAATGATTTTAAAGCAATATAGTATTTAAAAAAGCCATACAAGCGTTTATAGCTCTAAAATCTTTAACAGACCAAAATTGGTTTACAAAGCTCTTCATCATATAATGTTAAGTTTTCATATGATATTTCAATTAAGTATCTTCTTAATTAATCAATTGAACATGATCAAATAGTAATTAATTCACATCTAAATTTTTATTCATATTGATTTAGGGTTCTCTCAAGTGAAAGTAGTTTAACTGGTAAAGAGGCTCATTATCGTGATGAAAAAAAAAGGTTGAACCACCTTTTTTGTCATAGACTTGTTCTTATTGGCTTAGTTTATTAACCCCATTTAGCATTATAAATTTTCAGCAAAGTACAGTAAGGATTGCTACAATTAATCATAGTACTTATACATGGCTAGCTAGTTACATTAAGACCCTTAGTATCTAAGTTTAACGATTATTTATTGGTCTAATTTGACTAAGTATTTACTACGAACTCTTCATTTTTTATTTAGTTTCTTATCCATATTAGCTTGTAAAATTATCATCTGTCAAGAACACTTCTAAATTATACAGATTAGTATATCCAAATCCATATAGTATGGGTGTGAAATACTCTAGTTTTTAACACATTAGAAAATTATAGTGGACTGATATGATATGTCAGTAGTGACTTGAATCGGTTAAGCTATAATTGGTTGACCTCGTTGGCGGGATCAATATGGTATGAGAAAATGTCAAAATGACGTAGAGAGAATAAAGGATCTGAAAAATTCTGACAAAAAATAAATGAGCATAAAAGGCGAGACAAAAATTAGGAAGGTAGTATAGATGTTAATCTTAACCGGTTGGTAATCAGTTAAATGAAATAATTCGGTTCGGTTAACTGATTAAGAAAATTTTTCTCAGTTCAAATCACTATGTACCAGGAATGGAATACAATGCAGTGTTATGGTTATCTGAAGAGTAAAATGGATCTGTATTATTTCACTAACACTTCATAGATACCACATTTCAATTATTCAATGACAAGTTCATTTTACCAACAGCACTGAAGCTCATTTCACCGGCATGTTTTTTTATAAATCACACTAACTTTAACTTTATAGCTGTTTTCATAAATTCTGGGACATCTAAAAATTTTCTCGTTTCCTGAAATCTCTTCGGTTTCGTCCTATTGATCATCTAACTCTTCAGAAAATATATTGCTATCTCCGGAATAAAGTTCCGAAGACAATGACGTAATTCCGAAGAGTTAGATAATCTATAGGACAAAACCGAAGAGATTTCAGAAAACGAGAAAATTTTTAGCTGTCCCAGAATTTATAAAAACAGCTATAATTCTAACCTGACCCTAATGATTGACCAGAATTACTTTATTTGTTAAATGAACTTTGGTGAAATAAACTGCCGGTAAAATGAACTTGTAGGTAAGTAATTGTCTGTGAAATGTGGTGTCTACAAAATGATTGTTGGTGAATTGATCAGATCCCCATTTCATTTATTTTTAATTAGTTGCAATGATATCTGGCATATAAGATTCATACTTGTTATGGCACTTACATATGCTTATAAATTTAGTTCTGGGAAATGTGCTTAAGATGTTAAACGTCAATTTTTATAAAAATATGGTATTAAAAGTAAGTGCAAGCTATATTCTTCTCTTACCTGATTTATTCTCGCTTTTACTTATTCTGTTTATTCATATCGGCTGATTTTTTGAATTGGATTTGCGTGGGTTTTTTAAAATGAACCCTAAAGTAGGGTGAAAAAGGGAGTTCTGGGACACTTTTTTGGTACCCTGGGTACTAAAGTATTCATTTTGCTTTTTAGAT
>CAJVPY010002969.1:0-14981 GCA_910591965.1 Dentiscutata erythropus | reverse complement strand
TAAAAAATTTAAATATTAAAAAAATTAGTAAAAATCTTCGCAGGCAAATTTGCCTGTGTTACAATTTAAGGGATACAATTTTTTTTTTTTGAGCCTAACTAATTGAACTTCTAATAGTACACTGCTTCTAAATACACACTTTAATTCTTACCCAAATATATAACCTTTATAAATGTATGTTTTCTTATTATTCTCTAAGTGTATCGTTTCCAAAAATGTGCACTTATAGAGGTTGAGCCAGGATTTTTAAAATAATAAAAGTAAGCTTATCACATTACAGTATTAACAAAGTACTATAATAACACAATTATTATCATATATTAGAATTTTTTCAATATACCAGGCATCTTGATTACTCTGGTTCTATTTGATTTGGTATTATAACTCAAGCAGCGCCTATTATAAGACATGCCATTTCAAATAATATTTTTGAAATTCCATGCACAATTTTAATGAACAAAATATCGATTGATTGAACTGCACTTGATAAAATAAGGTTGTATTTATTTTATTTTCTAAATTAATGATGTTATTGAAAGGCTACTAATTCTTAAATATTTTCAATTTCAAAATTTTGAAACAATACTTTTATTTATTAAAATACTCTAATTCTGAACCAATTACAATTATAAAATAAAAGTTACGATCAATAATGTAATACTAAATACAATTATATAAAATAAAACGCAAAGCATCAAAAAAAAAAGAACCAGATTAAGATTGTCCAAATATTATATATTACAATAAATATTTTAAATGCTGAAATGCTAAGTTCATCCTTAAAACCAATCATAGTATATCGTAATATAAGATTTTGAAATAAATAAATGCTTATTTTGCCATTTTTTCACATGCTTTTGATGATATTCGAACACTTCGTATTAACTTCAATTTCAAAACCTAAAGCAATAACTCAAGAAATTAAAATCATTAATATATTAATAATATTAAAAGAAAAACACAAATACTTAACTTTATTCTGGTGGGTACTATGTAAAAACTAATTTCATAATACTATCACATACCTTTATTAAATTATGTGATAAATTCTTACTTTTGAAACAAAGTAACCTAAAATTTTTTCTATAAGTATCAACATAGTGCCTGCCAGACAAAAAATTACTCTTGCAAATCTGCTTCTGAATTTTCTGAACAATCTTGGTTATTATCTATAACCAATAGGCCTTTTACTTTTTGTAGTATATCTAATCATTTGCTTTTTCTTTTCGACCTTAGCCCCAAATAATTTTTTTAGTACTTTTGCCAAGCTGTTCAAGAAGAGTTTCTATCTTCACCACAATTTCTGGTATAGTTAAATTTTCTTCATTCTTTTGAGCTTCAGCTTCCTGTTTTGTAACAGATATTAGTCTAAATAACAAAAGAATGCCCTTATTAATAAATATATCAATAATAAAACTTTGCCAAGCTTGTTTAGCAAGTGGTGTAAAACTTATTAAATTTTTATTTAATTTATATTCTCCATCCAGACTTTGACAAATAGGACTCGAATTTAATAGATTTACAAATTAGAGACTTCATAGAAGGGTCCAAAATCTTTAACACTCTATAGTTGATTTTGAATAAGTCCTTGGTCCTGAGGGTTGATCTTTGTTATACCCAATTACTTAAAATAAGTTCTTCCTAAGCTAATATTTATTATCAGTTAAAGCTCACATATTATAAACCGTGATTAATTATAATTATTACAGAACTTATCTTTAAAAATTTTTTACAGTTACACACTGCAATTATCCAATGGTGATCTTGTAGAACAGGATGTATTAAAAATTTAAGGCCTTGCTTATCTTCTCAATAATCACATCTAGACCTTGATGTTGCTTACTATGAACTAACCAAGAGACTACACAGCTTTTCTCTATAATCTTACATATTTCAGAATAAAGTTTCATTAATTGGACTTCATCAGCAGCTTCTATAATGTGATAAATAGGGTGATGCCTTGCAGACCAAACAGGAAAAAACACTCTTCTAGCAGCTTTCTTTAAAATTAGATTATTCATTCTTATAGCCTTTCGATAATTGATCATCGCTTAAAGGTACAAGAATGTCTACAAAAAAAATTAATATGTTATTAAATACAGTATTATAAAAATAAAGACCCTATAACAATACATAAGTGCTTAAATTGCCTATTTTAATAAAAAAGTAATTATATAGTGCAGAACACCTAAAGGCAGAAATCATGAAATTTGTTCTATTTTCAAAAATTTCATATTGAAATTTGATGTCTTTGTGAATTCTTGCATTTTGATTGGCTAATAATTAATTTTTAAAAAATATTTTAAAATTAATTTTAAATTAATTTTAAAATTAGCCAATAGCAGAAGGCTAAAACATATGACTTGTCCCATTTTTGGCCAAATTTTTACATATCATATAAAAATACTATACTTTTAAACCTATTAATTGAAAAAATATACAATGATTTTTTAAAAGTTAAGGCCGCTAAGTTGTAGCAAATTAGCTAAATTACAAAATAGCAGCCTATTTTTTGTGATATTGTATTTATATTGAATATTATTGGCTTTTAAAGTTTGTGAAGCCTTTAGATGTCCTGAACCGTAGCATCTATATAGCTGAAATTATTCTTACATATTTGTCGAAATTATTGCCAAAATTTTTTGAGCTCTTTTCATCAAAATACACCATATAATATAGTTATTTTGAAGGGTTTCATATAAAAAATTTGGCAATACCAAAATGTTTGCTGAAAATACGATTTTACAAAAATAATTTAGATACCTATGTATACCTATAACTTCCGTGCCAATAACTAACTTGTTGTATTTGATTATATAAAGTGAATCTTGCTGTTCTTTAACCCATGCAAGATATCCTTCGACTAATAAAATAAAATGGCTTTTTATATATAGCCATAGAAGCTCCATAGCTATCGCTTGACAATATATAATACAAATAAAATTCCAGGATTTGTAGTGATCAGCACATTTCTTGAAATAAGAAAGCTGATTTTTAGTTTGGTAGCCCTGACATATCACATATCGTTTTAGATCAATTTCTCTAAGAAAATAATAAATTGTAAATTATTGTTAGTGAAATGCAAATACAGTAAATATTTGATAATTAGTAGGACTTCAGATTTTTAATATATGGGGTTTTGCCTTGAAAATCAAGTATGAGACATATGATTTACTATGTTCTATAACTCAATTTTCAAAGCAAAGACCCATATAACCAGTTTCATTTATTATAAATTAAAATTTTGAATATTATCAGAAATCTGCTAATATGAGAAATATTGTTACAATAAATCTAGTTGAAAATTGTTATTAAAATGGAATAGGCATTGAAAAAGATAAACATAAAGCATTCGAATATTATCAAAAATCAGCCAAAATGAGAGATGCTAGTGGAATGTATAACATTGGGTATTGTTATCAAAATGAATTTGAAATTAAAAAAGATGAATGTAAAGTATTTGAATATTATTGAAAGTATGCTGAAATGGGAGATACTGTTGCGATAAATCGAGTTGGAAATTATTATTGAAATGAAATAGGCATTGAAAAAGATGAACATAAGGCATTTGAATATTATCAGAAATTTGCTGATATGGGAAATGCTCTAATGATAAAATGACATAACTGATAAAAAGCAATGAAACTAATAAAAAAAGTGATAATAAAATGACATAATTGATAATAATATAAAACCAATAAAAAAAAGGTGTAGAACTAACAAATATCCGGATCTGACAAAAAGTACAAATTTGACAAAGGTGTGAAACTGACAAAATACAATCAATCAAAAAAAAAAATTAATAATTTACTAGTTTAATTCTACAAATACATGAAGCATATTCATTTCTTCGTACAGTTGTCCTGGTACAATAATTAACCAAGAAAATTTTTCGTTTAACTTGGTGGCGAAACGGTACAGGACACCATCACAAGTTACTACCACCCATTTACGAGTTCTATTCCTAACACCAGATATTTTCTCTATGTGTAATAAAATTTTTTTAACATTTGCAATAGAGTTAGAGTTAATATTAATTGGGTTAGAAATATAAATTTTAGGGGTATCAACTCCCTAATTAGTAACTTGCTAAGTAAGACTGATCTTAGAAACAGATGTAGCACTTTGTTCTTCATTAATCTTGTAAAGTTTGAAAATTAGAGGATTAGTTAGTTGATCTGTTGATTCATTTTCAATTTCTGTTACTTGCTCTTTTTGGATTTCAGCTAAAGTTGGTAGCTGTATTTGGCAGCTTGAGCATTTTTTTCTTCGCTTTTCAATGTTTTTCAAATTGCAACCAGAACATGTTTTCATCTTAGCAGTATTGGTTGGAGTAGATACTACAAGAGAATCGATAGTGTTAGTGGATAATAACTTTTCTTCAAACAATAGTTTTAGAACCTTAGCAAGATAAAAATTTAACTCCTTGTTGATAACTTCCTGCATTTGGGTGCTGATATTGAAAAGTTTATTGAATTGTAATCTATCAAGAGAATTATATGCCCAAGATAAATTAGTATGTTGAGTCTTGTTTTTAGCTAACATATTAAAAGCAACAAAACTGGTTACAATATGGTAAGTGACTATATTGAATCCTCAATTAAAATAATTCTTCTGTTCCTTTTGTTCATTATCAAACGCAAAAAATAAAAGACCCTCAGATAATGGCTTCTCTTCTTTTAATAATTCATCTTGCCACTCTAGAAATCAACTATAGCTTCTACAATTTGTTATATAATTATCTATAGTAATAACTATCTTTGATCGTGCAACTGTATATTTGATAGCTGAAGCAGCAAGATAAATTTCTGATACATACTTTCCATGCTGAGCCCTGTATATTGAACCAACAGCAACAGCAGCTTTGAAAAGCTTTTCTGGGCTTAAGATATTAATGCTGTAATTATTTTGAACAAGCGTCTCAACAAACTTGACAATAACTTTATTATGACTATTGAGCTATTCCTGAGAGCTATACATTATAAGATTCTTTAAAGAAAACCTACTACTATTTTGAATCAAGAAATCTATATTATTTAGTACCAACGCACATTCTGCTTTGGCTATTTAAAAATTGAATCAATACGTTTTTCTGACTAACATACCTCATATTCCACTGCTCAGTAAGAACTTTATTACTTTCAAGTTTCTTTTCATACAAATTTTGCATCATGATTATATTTTTACAAAACTCTTTTTTAATTCTTCTATTTCATGTCTTTGATCTTCAAAATATTGATACATTCATTTAATTTGACTATTGAGATTCACTAGCAATTGCGATATTTGCTAATTTTCTTGTTGAGTAGTTTCTAAAAGCTTCTTAGTTTTATCAAGTTTTAGCACTAGATTGTCTTTATCTTCAAGTCAGGATCTGTTATTTTCTTGAGAAGAACTTGAGGAACCTGCAAGTGACTCATAAAACTGAGGATTAACAAAAAGCTAATTATAATATATTTCACAAATCAAATACTCATCCAAAGAGTAAAGAAGATTAGTAAGTTCTAGGAAATAACTATAATAATATTAAAGCTATTCAGATGTTTTTGAACTCATTACATCACACTATTTTTGACCTTCTTTTATTTCACAACAGGTTAATCCAGTATTTCATATTTTTTAACAAGACCTGCAAAAATATATTCTGGTTCTTTCATTCTTAAATTCTAGTAACTAGATATTATAAAAAACTACTTAATGCACTAGTAAAAATGTGTTTTTAGTTTCTTTGCACTTAACAGTACACAGAAAACAGGTATAAATTTATGATCTTATCTACCTTTTTGAAACTACTTATTATGTGGGATTATTGGGAATTACTGAGATTTATTGCTTTTAATATCTATTCATATATCGTTTAGTAAGTTTAGTGATGTATGGATTTATAAGATATGTAAAACCCTAGCTCCAAAAAAAAGGAAGTATGACAGCCAATCAAATTCACAAATTTGTCTGTAAATCATATTTCTGGACTGTATTAATATCAGTAATGTATCTGATATTAATATTCTAGCAATATCTTCTGGTAATTCTCTGTCTGGTAATTCCTTTTTCACCCTGTAATTCTTTTTTGCCTAGTAATTTCTTATTACCTGGTAATTCTCCTAGTAATTCTCATTATCTAGAAATTTCCCAATACCTAAAAATTCCCCAATACCTAGAAATTCCTCTGTGAAATCACTTGGTAATTTTTCTTTAAAAGAATCTTATAATTTTTTTGCCCCTAAAAAGAAATCTAATAATGCTACTGCTGCATCTGGTTCTGGTAATTTTTCTTTATCTTTAAAAAAAACTAGCAATGCAAATGCTTATACAAAAAAATTTGGAAAAACTACTACTTCTATTTCAAGATCTGGTAATGCATTTACTGTATATTTTCAAAAATAAGCTCTCCAAAAATAAGCTACTTCCTCACTTTTGAGCAAAAAACTAAAAATTCTTTCTTACTTGAAAATAAGCTACTCCAAATTTTTCAAAAACTTTTAACAGTTGTTATATATAAAAGTCAAATTGTACTAAGTAAATATATATTTTAACCTTAATAAAAGTTGTTTAGAATTTAAATATATATATATTCTAAAAGTTTCATGCAATTTGAATAACTTTTTATTAATATATTTTTGTATTTTAAATTCAAATTTAAAATGCAAAAACATACTAATAAAAAGTTATCCAAATTGTATAAAACTTCAGAATATATGTATTTTAAATTCTAAACAACTTTTATTTTCGTCAAAATATATATTTACATAGTACTATAAATTCTAATAGTTATTTATTGTACAATCTGATTTTTTTGTTATAAATCATGAAGCAGTTGTCACTAATAATGATGCTACCAATAAGAACAAAGCTGTTAGTTAGTAAAGGTAAATTTATAATATATTTGTTATTGTAACTAGTATATAAATTATTATATTAATAAAATTTTTATTTTTTTAATACCTTATATAAAAATATATAATTTTATAATAATTCACAAGGTATTAATTATATTGTATCAGTGATAGTTTCATATTACTAATATTTGATTTATTTTAATCTTTTACATTAATACTTATTATTATTTATTTTACAATTTAGAATCTGCCAAGCATGATCTCGATACTTATATTACAAAATTTGTTAGACTATATTATAGTAAAAGTTATTCAAATCATAAAGGTGGATCTAGATCTAGCAAAAAGTAAAATATTAAATAATTTTTTTATATATTTAATTATAATATATAAATGTATAATATTCTGCATAATAAATAAAATTATTATATTTTATTAAAATTTTATATTTATAAAAAAACAAGTAACAGTAAATAAAATAATAGTATTATAATTATTGTATTTATATTTGGCTTTTCTATAATTAACCCAATATTCATCTATAATTAATCTGATACTCTTCTATAATTAACCCAATATTTATCTGTAATTAATTCAATACTCTTCTGTAATTAACCCAATACTTTTCTGTAATTAACCTGATATTCTTCTGTAATTAACCTGATACTCTTTTATAATTTACTCAATATTCATCTGTAATTAACCTAATATTCATTTGTAATTAACCTGATACTCTTCTATAATTTATCTAATATTTATTTGTAATTAACCTAATACTCTTCTGTAATTATCTGATACTCTTCTATAATTTACCCTATATTTATTCTGATACTCTATAAAATTGATTATATAAAGAGAAATATTAGAATATTATAAATAAATAAAAGATAGATATTGGAATATTAGCAGATACCCTTTATTTATCTTATATTTATCTTATATAATATACCAATACATATTCTTTATATTACTATATATTTGCTAAAAAACTGTAGAAAACCAGATTAAAAGTGGATATATAAAGAATAGATATTGGGAAATAAAGAGATACTCTTTATTTAGCTAATATTTATTTTCAATATGCTAATATCTATCTTTTATAATTTCAAAACATGCACTAAACGGATATATAATTATTATATAAAGAATAGATATCAGGATATTAGCAGATACCTTTTATTTATTTTATATTTATCTTATATAATATACTGATACCTATCTTATATGTTACTATATATCTGCCAAAAAACTGTAAAAAACCAGATTAAAAATAGATATATAAAGGATAGATATTGGGATGATAAAGGAATACCGATATATATCTTTTATGTATTTATTAAACCTGTACTAATAAAAAATAAATAAAACTGTAGTATCAATCTAAATTTATATAATGCAATCAACAAAATAATGATAAAAAACAAAGTTAATATAGATGAATTTGAATTGTAGTATTAAGTTAGAAAATTCAATTATTGTATAAGTAATTGTCAATATTTAGGGATGGAAAGTATTAATGTAACTTTGCTAATTTATTTTTATTTTTTCTTTAAATCTGTAATTTATTATTCATTTAATAATTTTGTATTAATAATTAAAGTATTACACAATCTCAAACTAGTATAAAATTAATACTCAGTTTCTTGCAAAAACTTTTTGCTATATAAAAGAGTTTCTGTAAAAGAGTTCCTGCAAATGAATTGACTTGTAATCTATAGCTATACAATGCAGTATACTCAATTTATTCTTCTATTCTAATTTTGATATTTGTACAAGATTTTGCTATAATGAACCTTTTTATAGCTCTGATCTTGATTCACTTATATTTATAGATTTTATAATTCTGTTTTATAATATTTTTGTTTTGGTAAATAAATTAGGTTTAATTGGCAATATTAGTATCTAATTTGCAAATCAAAGTTTAAAGTATACTAGATTACAAAAGTTAACTTATACCCAACTTTACTAGCGAGATTTTTTACTTTTGGTATTACAAACAGTACTCAAAAATATTTAAGTGGAAAATCGCATCTAAAGAGTAAAAAATGATCGACATTTAATAGTAATATATGGCAGACATTTAATAGTAAAAATTTCATATTAGTAGAATCTCAAAAGATCGTCTTATTAAAAATAACAAAAAGTAAAAAATATGAAGCACGACTTATAAATAAAGGGCAAATAAACTCAGTGGATTCAAGATTTGAAAATTTCAAATAATAGCACATTAACTCTTCATTTTCGCCTTTATATGAACTTAGCAACTCAAATAAATAGTTACGAATTTATTTTATCTATTGTTAATAGACCTTCAAATCTTCTACAACCAGGTTTTTTATGTTCGGTTGGAGAAAAATTTGGTGACATACAAGATATGCCTGCAACTGCTATTAACCTACTATATCAAGAAGTGTTTGGAACTCAAACTAAATATTCAGGTTTGCTAGTATTCGGGTTTTATAATGAAAATATAGTATCAGAAATACTTAGCGACATCTCTTTTTTTCACTATATATAAGAATCAGTAACTTTTCTATAGTAGTTTCGAAAATTGGTTATTCTTTTCAAAAAAATTTTTATATGCTGGTTCAAGTTATACATCATCTTTAATATCACATCATGGGTCAGAATCATATCTTATTTTGCAACAAGTTTTAGAAGATCAATGCAGGTTGCGTATTTTTAAGGGTAAAAATGAAATACAACAATATGTCAGTGAAACACCAACTATCATTTGGAAAAAATATAGAATGAATCAAAATGAGGATCACTTTGCACTTTTTGGGTTAAAAGATATTAGAGTTCAAGCGTTGTTAACAAATAGAGTGAAAACAAATATACATACAACATATACCTTACTCAATTGGAATGATGAGTCAGTTTTGCAACAAGTTTTTGATCTATATATTAAATGTAGAAAAATTTCAATACCTAATAATAACTGGAAAGTTCTTTTTACAAATTGGAGTATGCAACAAAGTTTAATAGTTCAAATGCCACAAATTTTACATAGTATATATCTGCCAGAACTTGCATTTCAACACAAAGATCTTGCTGCTTGGCGTTTCATGTTTAGAGACTATAGATGTACAAATATTATACTGTATTCGAAAGAAGAATCCGATATTGAATTTTGGACATATGCGGTAGATCCTCAGGCAAATAGACAAACTCTACAAAACTTATATCAATAGGACTTACTTCAGATACAAGATCAAAATTCTCTATGTAATGCTATAACAAGTTGTCAGTTCTGGAAAAGTTTTCATAATGCACTGGATATTAACAAAAGAGGGGCTAGAGAAAAGATTCAGATACTTTTATTATGCGCTTGACTTTGATTATCAAATACTTTAATGTGAATTAGGCATAAGAATTAGTATTTACTTTACTTCAAATTTTTATTAACGCAATACAATTTACTTCAAAAATATACTGTAGATGATGCTAAAAACTATATACAAAGCAAGGAAGCACACATGTCTCTATGGTGCTGGTGTGCCAACAACAGAAATACCAAAAAAAACTATCAAATTAATGGCCAGATTTAAAGAAAAACAAATTGAAATGTTTTTTTTAGATAAAAAAAACATTATAATGAGCTCCTATAAGATAGACCCAAAAACTAACTTGCTCATTCTTTATTTACGTGACAACAAGGCTTCTCTGTGGAAAAAATTTCAGCAAACCTTCCCGAATGGAATAAAAAAAACCTCTTTAATGGGCTGGCTTGCAAATTGTACACATCTAAAATACTGGGACGATTTGGGTGGTCTATGTGGGACCTGTAATGATTATGGTTTTGGATCTTTTAAAATTTTGGTTGGAATTGCACGGAATATATATTCCAACAAAGTGGAATTGGTACCAGTATTTTTTTTCTTTTTTTGTTTAAGACACATTACTTTTTTCATTACTTTTTTTTTTATTATTACTAGGATTTTTTCAATTAACTTGATATCTTTTTAAAATTATATTCATAGCACCATTATATGTTCTTTGTTGTTGATCACTATATTTCTCTAATTATTGCTTTGTTGTTTCACAATTTTTTTAAATCAGGATCTTTTTTTTGGTTTAATTAGATTTCTTTTTTTTTAAATTAGAATACATATTAGAATCCTTATTTTTTAAATTAGGATATTTAGACCTTTTTTTTTTTAATTAGGGCATTAGTTTCTTTTTTTTTGATTAGAATATTAGCATCTTTTTTTTTTTAGTTAGACAACAGTGTTTTTTTTTTGTTTAACTAGACATTTTTTTTTTTAGTTAGAACACTTTTTTTTCTCTAACTAGAATTTTTTTTATATATATACACATATATTATTAGTATAATATACTTTTATGGATTGAATATTTGCGACACCATTTTAAGTGAGAATTTGAACGAGAATTAGTGATATTGCCAGATAGAACAATTTTACATGATTCTTGTATTGACTATTGTCTTCCATATGCTTTCAGAGAATGCTTGGCTTTACATGTTTCAAGATGTTCTAAGTGTGAAATGTTTTATGAATTTTTTGATCAGTTAAAGAACCGTGTGACTAATGATTATAAAAAGCAATTGCTTGAAGTTCAAGATCGATTAAAGCATTATTTAGATCACCAAGCATGTAAGGTTTATCTTAACGCTCAGTTTAAGACAACTTTAGCCCAGTTTGATCCCGATAGTGCTCTAATTGTAGCTGACTATAAAATTAGGATTCTTTCAAAATTAGCCCGCAAAACTAAAAAAGATTTTTTTGGTAAAAGGAGTTGAACTTTGCATACCATCCTAGTTTTAGAAAAAAAGAAGGTATAGATTCATTAGATGTTCAGGTGTTCAATCATTGGTCTACTAACACAAAACAAGATGCATGGTTCACCCTTCTTTATTTGAGGCAGTATTTGAATCATTAAAAAAAAAGCCAAAGTGAATAACAATAATTTCTGATAATGGTGCACATTATTACAACTCAGAGTTGATAACTATCATAGTGCATTGGCATACGTGGTACTCTATTGAAATCAAAAGATGGCTGTTTTTGGAGCCAGGGAAGCTAAGACAACCATTGACTTTCATCATGCAAACGTGATGTTGAATTTTTCACATGTCAATTTTTATAAAAACTAATAAGACACTAACAATTTAATGCTTTGATAACATATTAGATCAGCCATAGCATTAGACGATATGTTTAGGTTGGATTTGACTTGGTTGAAGGCGAGAACATAGTCGAAGCAGTGAAAGGATTGGCAGTAACATCATTGGTGCAGATTACAATAAATCATGATGATGAAAATAGTGTAGACTCCAGATCAAATAAAAAAAAAATTTAAATCAAAAGAAAGTGAAAGTTAAAACTATGACTGGAATCTCAAAGTTTTACTGCTGGGAATGGCCTGTAGAAGGTCCACTAGCTGGATTTATACATGCTAAGGAACTGCCTCGTATAGGGTCATAGAAAAATTTTTCCTCAGCAGAAATTGCCAAATTATCCAATGTCCCAATTGTTTGCCCAAATCCGATAGTTTCGGCACATACAAAACCTATATCTGATTGGACAATTCCAATTTCAACAATGCAAGGTATGTAACATAAAAAAAATAAATAAATAAATTAATCACTTACAATAAGCTTTAGTAGCTTTAGTTCCTACAAGCAATAGAATAGTTGAAGATATTGACATGGAGGGTAAGTAGTAACTTTAAGATCTAGATGCAAGAAGTTGCTAACTTACTTTTTTTGTGAGCCAGACGTAAATTTTAATAACATGAACAATTATCGCGAAATGGATATTGATGGTAGGAACTATCTAAACTAGGGATAGGTTCAACTATAAACGGCTACGATTATTCATAGCAAATACTGAGATGATTTTTTGTTCTTGAGCTCAAGAACAAGAAATCATCTCAATATTTGCTATGAATAATCATAGCCGTTCATAGTCGAACTCATCCTTAATCTAAACTATCTATTTCACTTCGAATGTTTCGCTATGGAAAATGAACATTTTTTAGTTAAAATAATAATAAATAATTGATTTACTTTTGTACAATTCTTTAGAAAGTAGAGTCAGAAAGGATGAACAGAACGCATTTATTTACCTTCAAAAATCTGCTGAAATAGAAAATAATTCTAGTAGAATTGAAGTTGAAATGGATGAACAAAATGCATTCATTTATTATCAAAAATCGGCTGTAATAAGTAATCAAGACACTAATTCGGTCTTGTTGAAAAATAATAGTAATAATTATTTTACCTTGTATAATTTATATAGAAACTGGCACATTTATTTACTTTCAAAAATCTGCCGAAATAGAAAATTATAGTGGAATTGAAGTTGAAATGAATGAACAAAGTGCATTCATTTAGCATCAAAAATCAGCCGTAATGGGTAATTAAGGCACTAATTCGGGCTGGTTTAAAAATAATAATTATTTTACCTTGAACAATTTATATAGGAAACGGCACTGAAAAGGATGAACAGAGTGCGTTCATTTATTCTCAAAAATCTGCTGAAATGAGAAATTTCAATGGAATTGGGATTGAAATGAATGAACCAAATGCATTCATTTATTATCAAAAATTAGCTGGAATAACTAATTTCAGAGAGAGGTTAGTGAAGCTATTTATGGTAAAACTATTGGTGTGATTTATATATAATTAACATAAGTGTTTAGGAATATAGAAGATGAATTCTAGTTGCCTAAGGGGTGGGCACTTCTGGGAAATACGAGATTCAGCAAAAAAGGTGGTAGAAAAAAAATCAAAACCAAGATGGTTAGTATTTTAAAACAACTTTTTCTAAATGGTAACCTAAAGCCTAAGGACAAATTAATGGCCAAGGAGATGCATAAGGAATTATTAAGGTTTGCACATTCTGGAGAAATCGACAAAGATCATGTGCCTAAAGTTGACACAATCCAAAACTGGATTGGACAATACCCGAAAAAATTTAACTAGAAAGAAACAGTCATTGAGCTTGAAACTTTTAAAGCAACGAGCTCTTCATCAAATGGCGAAGATTTGGTAGGTATAGTAGCATTTTCATCTTATTCAAATATCAAATTTCACAACTGATTTTATTTTAAAAATAAAGTTAGACATAAGGTATTCATTTATCAAATTGGCTATTCTAACAAAATGAAATTATTGTTGGTTTAGTTTACTATTCATAAATAATCTACTAAGTGGGACATATAAATATAATATTAGATTTATGATTGTAATTTGAAATCAAATAAATAAATTGGGAGCATTCTAAGATTCCAATTATAAAATAAGCTTTATTTAATATAATATATCAAATTCTTCATTTACTTTGCCAATTCTATACTAATAATGTGGCTTCCCTCATTACAAGACTTTACCAATTTTGTTTGAACTCATAAGCTAAAATATTGGACTTATAAATTCCAATTGGCACTTATATCCAACTCAAATTCAAATTACCAGGTGCCAACAACGTAATTGAAAAATTTTCACTAAATCGAAGGTTCTCTATGGTGAATGCTATTATGATGAATGTTATATGCACGACTAATTGACTGCAGTATAAATCTCTGTCAATAAAATAATGCAAATAATTACATTTAGAATTAACTAAAAAGCAAAATAAATTTGTAGACTACTTAGCTAAAAGCGGTGCTTCGATTTATTCTAACGTCAAATTTTATAATTCGCTATTTTTTTTACAAGATCCCCATATGTGAACCTTTCTTGACCATAACCCCGAGTTATATTATGTCACATTTGAGGTTAGCATTTGCGTGAAGTTGTAACTTCAAGCACTTGGAATTTCACCAACTGAAATTAGTAGTTGAATTTAGATCCTCCGGCATATATCAGTTAGTAAGTTAAGTAGGTGTAGCTTCAGGTGCTTGAAGTCGTAACTCCAAGCACGTGCTAAGATCAAGCATGACAATAGCTCTTCTACATTAGTATCTAATTTGTTTGTGTGGCTTAATAACATTTGGTAAAAAATGTTATATATAACATAAAAATTAAATATTTGAAGCTACCAAAATAAAAACTTTACCTCTATTTTTATTAGTGTTCCTATGAACCGAACTGAAACCAAACTTTGGTCAAGTTCAGGTTCAGGTTCAGTTCAATCATGTTCAATATTGAACCTTCAAGTGAGGTTCATGTTCAGT
>CAJVPY010002968.1:0-14985 GCA_910591965.1 Dentiscutata erythropus | reverse complement strand
AGAGAGTTCAACTCTCACCTAAATATAGTCTTAAATAAATTGAGCACTGGCAAGACTATCAAAGAATTAAAAAAAAATAAAATAAAATAATTAAAAAATTAAAGAAGTAATTTAAATTAAAAATATATAAAAAATAATTTAAAAAATGTATAAAAAATTAAAAATAATTTAAAAATAATAAAAAAGTGATTTAAAATAATTTAAAAAATAATAAAAACCTACTTTAGATTTATTTGAAACCATGTCAAGTCTATTTGAAACCATGCTGAGTCTATTTGACTTTATTTGAATATATATTGGTTTATTTAAACTCATGTTAGGTTCATTTAAAGATAGAGTGTATATTGATTATTTATTATATGATTTTTGTGGTAAAATGAGATTTTACATATAAAATTACAATACACTACTAATAAAAGTTTTCAAAATCACTATCAATTTTTACCAAAATTAAGTAATATATAGAATAAATCTTCTATTTATAGTAGTAAAATTTTCGTAGGTTGTATTATTTTAAAAAAATATACTTCTTTATATAGTTAAATTTGCCAGAAGGCTTTAAATTTGCTGGAGTTACACAAAAACAAATAGTAAAAATATTTCTAAATCAGGTAATTACCCAATCAGAGTTGTGTTTACTATATAATCTGTTATACAAAAAAGATTGACAATGCATATCATATGATAAATAATTTATACTACCTTTAACCTTATATTGGGTTTATTTGTATCTACTCCAGGTCTATTTGAACTCACTCAGGTTCATTTGAGCCTACTTGGGTCTATTTGAACCCATATCATATTTATTTAAACTCATATTTGATCTATTTAAACTAGTGTTGGTATATAATCAGGTCATAACAAGTCATATTAAAGTTTAATTAGTAAGATTATATAACTATAGTTATATGATTTCATTAATTAAATTTGTTATAACTTTGTCATATAACCTCAATAATTGAATTTAGTGATATGACTTGTTATAATCTTCATATATGATTTTATTATAATATGATCTGTTATAACTAGTTATAACAGATTATATCATACTAAAGTCATATAACAGATCAAAACAGATTATATCACTAAGTTTAATTACTAAGGTTATATAACAAAGTTATAACAAATTATATCACCAAGTTTAACTAGTGAAATCATATAACTATAGTCATATAATTCTACTAATTAAACTTTGATATAATTTGTTTATATGGGCTGATTTATAGAATTGCCAATAACTTTTGATATACTACTTTATTTTAAATAATTTTATTACCAAAATGTCCAGCTTGATAAGATAATTCTAATAAATCCAAATCATTAAAATCCAATTACAGGATCCCAAGATAATTAAAGTTGGATATATATATATATATATATATTTTATTTATTTTTTGACAGGTCTTGCTATAACTTGACCTCTTAGTTTTTAGTACATTTAATTTATATATATTAATTTCTAAGACTAACTAAAAGCCTGACTTCACCTAGTTGCCTATAAATGTATCTAGATACAACCTGTTGCACTAGCTTACGGATAAGCTAGAAAATGAGCTCTCTTTAAGAGCTTGTCCAAAGAAGGTTTATACCTTTTTGTACCTAACTCAATATCATATCATTCCATGTTTTTCTTGTCTCCTTCTCCTTTACTAATAATTCCTTTCCTTTAACTCTATTTTTGTCTTTTTTCTTTCTAGGGCTGGACGATGTGCTGCTTTCTTTTTTAATCAATTTCCTCTTGTCCTTCTTTTTTATGTTTTGCTCTTTTTTCTATTCATTGATCTTAATGCATCTATCTTCTATATAAAGTCATAAAAACTATTCCAGATTATATGCATAGTGAGTTCTATCGAATTTGCAGTTGTTTTTGTCAAATTTAAAAGATTTTTAATTTTATCAAAAGTGTCTATAGTGAATAAACCTTTAATCCAGAGCTTTCTTTTTTCAATTTTATTAGCTTCTGTGACCCTGATTAAGATCCCATAAAGGAGTCTTTTTGAACAGAGATATTTTTTTTGCTCATGAGTTTAGACCATACTAGATCAACTGCTATGTTCTTGATACGTTGCTATATTGACTTGTAGTAAGGACATTCTGACAAGTGATCCTGAGTTTCTGCAATGCTGTTATTGCATACTATACAGCTACTGCTTGTATAGATGTCTGGTCTTCTTGTCTTCAAGGTTCTGAGTACTAGTAAGTTTCCTGAAAGGCATTTCAACTGCATTGCAAGCTTTTTGCTTTTCTGTAGTGTATTACATTTAATACCTTTTAACTTCTTTATCCTTTTCCAATATATATGCCAATCTAATTTGGGATTATTCATTTCAGGTTCTATGGCTTTGATTGATTCATCTCCAATTTGTACTGTTCTAGGTTTCAAAGATCTTTTTAAAAGTGGGTCTGGTTAATTTTTCGATTTTATAATTACCTCAAAATAGCAGAAAAGAAATCCTTGTTTTCAGATCCAAGTGAATGTTCATTGGGTGTGAGAATAATGTGGCTTTTTTGCTAATGCATCTGCTTTATCATTTCACTTGTTGTTGCTATGACTCTTAATCGTTTTGAGCTCTAAATTAATTAATCTCTTTTGCTTTAATAAGATTTGCTATTTTGATTAAAATATCTCAGTTCTTTTCTTTGAAGATTCTGTTAAATCTCTATTCACTCTTGATTTTTTCTATACTGGCAATTGCTGCTGCACTGTCTGAAACGATCCAAATATTACTGCTTGTTGGAATAGTAAAAAGAGCTAACCAAATTGCAATGAGTTCGGGCTTTGTCGATACTCTATATTAAAATTCTGATCTAATATCAGCTATTTATCTAATGATTCTATGCTTTGTAACCCACATAATATCCTTTCTCCACTATCAAGTTTTGACGTCTTGCACTTGCTGCTTTTGCTAGGCAGAATATCTTTATATCTAAAGATATACTTTTGATTGTTCTTTTGTAGTGGCTTTGAGATTACTATAAGTATGTTGCTTTGATTGATCCAAGTGTACTTCACATTTTGCTCAGATGATGATGTTTTGGTAACCTGTTCTACTTCAACATACCCTGATGTTAAACTATTTTCTTTTGTTAACCAATGTTCTGTGAGGATTTTGCTTTTGCCTTTTTTAATGATCTTTCTTGTTTTTAAATCCTCATTTTCTTTGTTTATCAAGATCTATTCTCTTTTTCTGTTGTCTAATGAAATTGGCACTACTGGTATTACCAGTGCAAGATTGTTTGGCCCTGAAGTTTGATATATTTCTTTGATCTTTCTGCTTATGGGATTCTCTAATAAAATGTTTTCCATGACTAAGAACCACTTAGCTTTTTTCTCTACTTTGGCTTTGCCTTTTGCTATTTTAAGCTGCTGCCATGTTAGAAGTTTTTTTCCCTCTTTGTCTAATAGTTGATCTTGGAATATAATACCTAGACCTTCTAAATTCTTATATAACTTTACAAAGAGTGCTGCATCTATGACTTCTTTGATTTGTGGGCAAGTTCTTTGAAAATGCTATTGATCAATAACAGGTCAGATATTTATATTAAAATCTTTTGCCTTGTATAATATTGAGCATGTTGTATTATTTTTCCAGACTGGCATCAATGTCGAGTCTGCTTCAAACATCCAGCTTCTATTAATATTTGCCTTAAACAAACCTTGCTTGATTCGAATTTTTGCTAATTAACCATCTTGATCTGAACTATTTAGTCTATATTGGAGATCTGTTATTTGCTATATTAGGAGTTCTTGCCAAAGAAATTTACAATTTTCTAAATTTTTATATGCTAATAAAAAGTTGCTTGTTGTGCGAGGTCGCTAGATTTTGTTTTTTATTACTCTAATTATAGGTTGATGTATTGAATCTAAAGCATTCATAGAGAGATTAAATACTTTTAGCATATAACATAGCTTTAGGATCAAATACATATTGTTCAAGTAAATCAGTTGGCTTAGCATGAGCTTCTTGTTTTTTATTGTTCTAATAGTCAATTGAACTAAAAGTTTGGCCTTTTTTTAATCAAAGTAAACTAGGCTTTACTGCTCAACCATACTCCTAAAAATCTTATAAGTGCTTTGCTTTTTTTAGCTTCTACTTTCTCATTCACTAATAATACATTTCTGTTATTTGCACTTTTAGATGGGTTGATTACTATTAGCTTTGACTTTTTTAAGTTTACTCTTATATCGTTTATTATATAGAACTCTTCTGCAATCTTGAGAGTTGCTTCTAGTTGTGATTTACTATTAGCTATCCATGTTGTGTCGTCTGCATAAGCTAAAGCTGCTTGTTGGTATTTTGTTTCCTTAAAAGTATTTTGGCTTAGGTTGAGTGACTCCTTTAGAAAGACTGTGTATCCTAGTTTTGTATTGCTTTGAACTCTATATTTCAGTAGATTATAAAATATCCTCCATACCAATGGAGACAGCACTTCTCTTTGCTTAATACTATCTAATGCTATAATGTTCTTTGTAGGGCCTACTGCTGTTAAAATTCTAGTTTTCTTTCTTTAAATAGATTAATGATAAAATTTATCAGAGTGCTTGGGATTTGAATTTTTTCCATTGCCAATTTAAGCATTTGAAGTGGGACTGAGTCAAATGCTTTTTGCATGTTTTGGAACAAGAGCCATAGTTCTTTGTCTTGTTCTTTTGCATCTTCTGTAATGCTGCTAAATATATATATCACTTTAAATGTTGTATTTCCAGATAAGCCTGCAAAGTTTGGTCCTTTCAGAATCGAGTTTTTTGTCAAAATTTCTAAAAGACGCATTGCTAGGACCTTTATTACACACTTGCAGAATGTTTCTAAAAGCGCTATTGGTCTTAAAGAATTTAGCATACAATTCCATTCAGCTGACTTTGGTATTGAGTATATCTGGCTGTACTACTTAGTCAGGATTTTCCCAGATTTTAAAAATAATGAACTGAATTTTCTAAAAAATCATGTGTTAACTGATTTGCTTGTTTGATCAATATATAACCAATTTCTAATATCCCAGATGCTGTATTGTTCTTGAGCTCTTTAAGCATATTGTGCCATTCTAGCTCTGAGATATTATTCTTTAAGCTTGTATACCAAGTCTCGTTTATTTCTAATTGTGGCTCATATATTTTTTCCCATTATGAAGTGAGAAGGTTAACATTTGGGCTGCTTTTGTTGTATTGATCTTGAAAGAAGCCAT
This sequence comes from Dentiscutata erythropus, assembly GCA_910591965.1. NCBI lineage: Eukaryota > Fungi > Glomeromycota > Glomeromycetes > Diversisporales > Gigasporaceae > Dentiscutata > Dentiscutata erythropus. The sequence goes on along the minus strand of CAJVPY010002968.1, from coordinate 9,801 downwards.
GAGTTTTGGTTAAGACATCTTTTGGGTTCGTGTATAACTAAAAATCATTATTGATTTTCTTTAATATTCTATCTAACCTAGCTTTTAAGTATGGCATATCCAGAATACTCTTTAATATTTTCTTTTGTTCATCTTGAATCATAAAGTAGTATCGGTCAGTAAACTTTTTGATTCTTTTGTTCTTCTGTTTTTTGAGTGCTGTTGCCCATTTTTGATTGAAAATGTAAAGTCACTTTTTAATACCTTGAACCTATTTTTCTATTAATACCAAATTATCTAATGCTATATTTATTTTATATCTGAGATTTATTCTATATAGTAACAATCTAATTTCTTGTCTTCTTTTTTCTGGAACTGCCAGTATAGCCTTTTGCTCTTTGTTCTCTCGTAATATTCTTTTATACTCCTGACAGATTTTGCTAATACTAATTGTATCCTCATAAAGCTGACTTTGCATTTTTCTTTTTAGCTAGTGTTGAGTTTTCTGTTGTGCTTGATATTTTTTTAAGAGAATATTCTTTTTAGCAGTATATAATATTCCTGTTTAATAGAGACCCAAATATAATCTATGTCTTGTTGAGATATTATACTAATGTCTTTGTTTAATGCAATTAATGAGAATGCATGCTTGTCAAAAAAGTATTGCAGTGAAGATTTATAGTCTTTCCAGTTTTTAGTTGTGGCTTTATCATATAAAAATTTTAAGTGAAACTTCTTGGCCTTAGTAGTATTATGAGCTTGGTTCTGCATATTACTTTTGCTATTTAAGCTAACTAAAGTTGTGTTGTGGTCACTTCCTGTTATACAGTTCATATCTAGAATTTCTGCATTATATAGATTTTCTACTATACCTTCAGAAATCCAAATTTGGTCAATCTGTGTGGCTGTGTTACCATTTGTCCATGTATAAGCTTGTGAATCAGAATTTAAATGACAAAAAGTATCTACAAATTTCTGACTTAATATCTATTTATGTAAAGAAAGCTTTTGTATATAGCTTTGTTACTAAGGCTTTGTTTATCAAGTTCTAGTGTCATTATATAGTTAAAGTCTCTCATAATTATTACTTTATAATTTAATACCCTGTCAAGATATATTTCTTCAATTTGTTGTTGAATTTGCTTGATTTGATTTTCGTCATTTGGTAAAAGATATATAATTAATACTACTAATTTTAAGTATTTTAATATTATATAAAACTCTAATAGGTATTCATTGTGTCTTTTGATGTTTTCTGTAAATTTGTGAATTTTTTCTTCAATAAGAACTCCTACTCCTGATCCTTTCTTTTTGTTAGGGCATGAACTTGACTAATAATCTTTAAATTCAAGAATGAAATGACCTTCCCTGTCTGAAATGTTTGTTTGTATAATTCCTATAATATCTATTTCTTTCTCTTTTGCAAAATCTACTAAATGTAAGAGCTTATAATTGTTTGATTTAAGTCCATTGATATTATGACATGCTAACTTTAATTCACAATTTAGGGCATTTGTAGTTATCTTAAGTGGTAATTGCCCTGTCAAGCTGTTTTGCTTGTTTAATTTCATTGATACACTAGTGGCACCTTTTAGAAGAGATTGGGGCCTAAGCCCCCTGTTTTTCTTCAATTTTTTGAAGTTTGTTTAGAATTTGCTCTAGGATACTGCCTTGGAGTTCTAAGTCACTAGAGGCAATATTTTTTAACTCTTTCCTTTCAGTTTTTTTTTTTTTTGTATTACCTAATTATATTTTATTTGCACCAGTTGCTACTTTATTCAATAAGTAATTCTGTCTATTAATCTATTGTTTTCTATTTTTTTAATCAGCTTTCTTGTGTTATTGTGGAATCTAAAGTTTTCATTTATATTTCTTTTTTGTTTACTATTGTTGTTACTAGATAATTTTCTCCTTTTAAGGTTTTGTCTACAATATACTCCTTGGTTTTTTAAATGTTGAATATTGTAAATTTTACTTGTATTAGTTATGTCTCGATTTTCTTTGGAGCTATTATCTTTAGCAGCTTCATAATGCTCATTTTCACTCCACTTTAGTTTGTTATAAAAGTAATATAGTATGGAAGCCTTTGCTGTTTTGAGGTTCTCTAATGTCACAAAATAGACTAGAGCATTCTCACTTAGATTATTATTTCTATTAGTAAGCTTAAACACCATCTTAGCTTTAAACCTTTTTAGTTGTCTAATCAGAACTGACTCAGATGCTAAGTTAGGAATATTTCTAAGCATCAATCTGTACTTTTTTCTTATTTCAAGTTCCTTGACATCAAATTTACTTGCTGTAATTTTGCTTGTTTTGCCTCCTTCAAAATGTATAGCCCAAGCATTTTGCAGATTTAACTTCTGCTCTTCGCTTCTATATATGATCTTTATGTATGCAGCTACCAATCTTTTCAAAGTGCACTATTCTAATAATTCTACTCTTCCATATTAATTAAAACATCTTTTGATTCTTGCTAAATTTACTCTAAAAGGTAAATCCCAAATTGTAGAGTATAACTCTAGATTTCTCTTCTCTTTATAATATTCAGTTTTATTAACTAGATATTTGTTTTAGAGCAATAAATTTTCAGGTGTCCATATTAAACTATATATATCTTTTCTTTCTTTCGATTCTTTAGAGACTTCGTAAACTTCTTTTTTACAGTTGGGTTGTTTTTCTATAATTTGTTCTTTATTTGCTGTTCTGTCTCTATATTTATACTGTTGAAACTTTTAATTTGAAAAATTAGTTTTGCTATATTCTCTATACTATGATCTGGTGTTTTGCTTTCTAAGAAGATTAATGAAATTTTGAAATTCTTATTTTGATTATAACATTGCATTAGCAATTTCCTATCACTTTTATTAAAGTTCAATTCTGCATTTTTAATATAATTTGTTTTTTTCTTTTTTGCAACTATGCTGTCTTGAGTATTTTCATTATATATTTTCTTTCTGAGTACCGAGACTGGAGGTTAGTATATAAAATTCATGTATATAGTGTGCACATATGCACAATTTTATTTTAGTGTACACAATTTTTCTAATAAATATATAAGTTTTGCACAATTTTATATAAAAATTTTTAAAATATGTATAAAAAATTACAAAAATTGGTTTCAGATTTTATACACTGCTAGAGGTTTTATATCTAAATTCATTTCTGTAAATTGGCTCGTAGCTTAATTGGGAACAGTTTCTATTAGAACTTCTTCTATAAGTTGTGCCTTTACTTCTGATATTTCTTTCCATTATGTCTTTTGTCTTGAATCTATTTGTAACTGTCTAGTAATACTCATATTATATCAATTTGTTCTGAATAAAATGCTTCCATATAACTTGCTATATCTCTATCTATCTTAAGAGTTAAAAATTTTTGTTCTTTGTATACTTTCTTAATTTGCTTCTCTAAGTTGTTGTAAAAATTCTTTAAGTCTGCTATTCTAGTCATTTTTGTCTCGACATGAATCTATTACATGACTTATTTGTGTTGTTTGTTTGTTTACTTGTATTGTTTGTTTACTTGCAGCTTTGTTTATTTGTTTATACTAAAAAGATCACGTGTTTTTGTTTGTTGTTTTGGTGTAACAACTAGTAATTTGTTTGTTAGAGGTTTGCTAAATTCCCACTTTTTATATCAAAAGTTGTCAAAATTTTCTAAAATTCCTAGTTGTTGCAAAATTTACTAATAAAATATACTGTTTGCTTTTAAGAAAGTTTATTTGTATTATGCCAAAGTTTCTTTTATTCTAGAAAGGTTTTGGCTATTTGTTGACTTGTTTTTGTAAAATTTAATATTTTTCTTTAAATCTAAAATTGGTACAGAAAATCAGTAAAAAGAGTTCTGATAATTAAAGTTTTGTATAAATTTACTATTAACTTTTAAAGTTACTATATAAATACATTTAATATTAATAACTTTTGATATATTGGTCTATTTTGGATGATTTAACTATCAAAATATTTGTCTCAAAGAGACAATTCTAACAAGCTCAAAATTATTAAAATCCAATTACAGAATCCTGAGATAGTTAGGAATTTATATCATTAACCAATCATATTAAAGATTGGTTTTTATATATAAAACCAATTTTTAATATAATTGGCTAAAGATACAAATTCCTAACTATCTCAGGATCCTGTAATTAGATTTTAATGGTTTTAAGCTTGTTAGAATTGTCTTTTTGAGACAAACATTTCGGTAGTTAAATCATCTAAAATAGACTAAAATATTAAAAGTTATTTAATATTAAGTATATTTATATAGTAACTTTAAAATTAATAGTAAATTTATACAAAATTGAATCAAAAAAACTCTTCCTGATAATCACCTAAACCAAAATTTCCCACTAAATAGAAAAACTAAATTTTTGTTGGAGAGTTGTGGCCTACTTAGTGGTTTGTCTAGAGGTCAACTCTGCTAGCAGGACTCCTCTATAGAACGTTTGGCATGCAAGCCAAGAGCGTTATTGTACAAGATAACTGGCAAATGGTGCTCTTGTATAAAAAATCTTGGTGAAGTGTGGGCAAAGCCCAACTTCGTTGATGAAGCTTTTAGATTGTTACTTCAAAGAAAAACACAGGGGAAACAACAAAATATATATTTTTTTAAAGCCGCACTTTTTTTACTTGGTCAAGTGGTTTCTCTCTCATCTCTTTTCGTTTTCCTATCGGTTTTTCAAAATTTCTGCAAAAAGTGGGGGATTTGGCTTACCCTCTCCAAAAGATCGACATTGTTTACTTTCCAAATTTGGACAGACTCGGTAGAATGCAATCACGTGACGTGTTTACTTATGAATACGGCGCTACCCTGAGGAAGTCAACTCGGGACCTCCAGTTAAAGAGATATTCGAATGCAGTCATAGGTCAAAAAGACATTAAATATTAAGACAAAGCTTTACAGTAGAGATATACAATTGTTGTATTTGTTATATAATTTTTTTAGCCTTGCACAGATTATAATAGTGTATACTTGTTACAAAGAGAGGTACAATCCCTCTCGACTTTGTTCTATAAAAGTTTTTTTATTTTTTTTCTGTTTTTTATTTTTTGGGGTTTTTTATTTTTTATTTACTTCGCTCTTTCCTTTTCCCTCTTTTGTTTATTTTCCCTTTTTAGTCATAGTCATTTTCATTTTTATAGAATTTTTTTTTTTGGATAATTCCAGTTATCCGTGATCTGGTAGGACAGAGTTGCAACTTAGACCTGAGCTAGGTTTTCGCACCACAATATAGAACCAAGTAGTGCCAGACTTATATCTTCACATTTCTATGTATTTATATTATTATAAATATTAATAAATAAGATGAGTCATGGCCAGACCTGTCAACAATTTAAAAATATATATATATATATAAAATTTAATTATCTTGAAATTCTGTGATTAGATTTTAATAATTTTGGATTTATTAGAATTGTCTTATTGAGCTGAGCATTTTAGTAGTAAAATTATTTAAAATGAAGTAGTATATCAAAAGTTATTAGCAATTCCATAAATTAGCTTATATATATAAGCTGATCATGTGTCAATACTAATTTGAACCCATAGTGGGTCTATTTAAGCCCACATTAAGTTTATTTGAACCCACATTAGATTTATTTGACCCTACATCAGGTTTATTTAAATCCACTTTGGGTTCACTTACTTCAGATTCATTTGAATACAAGATGAGTTCATTTAAATATAAAATAGATTTATTTAAATCTAAACTAGGTTATTTAAATCCTAAAAAAGAAATTAAAAACCTCATATGGGGTAATGCCTGGGCCTTAAAAGCTAATATAATTTAGACTTAAGAATTAGAAAAAAGTTAAAACCTCAGATCTGGAGCAATATCTGGGCCCTGAGAGCTAATGTAATTTAGGTCTAAAAATTAAAAAATTAGAACTTTATATCCAGAGAAATGCCCAGGTTTAAATGCTAGCTTGAGTGATTTCTTTTTGGCACAGGATTTACTAATTGTGTAATTACATATACTAATATACTTTATTTTAAGCATAAATACTTTTGCATAATTTCTAAACCACCAAGCCACTATTAATTACTATTTTAGTACAATTAATTAATTTGTTTTTGTTAGGTTATAATTATAATTACACATGATATTGGTATCAAAATAGAATTGGGAAGTAAATAAAACTATATACAATGAACTAAATAAAGGCTAAAAGAGATAAAATAAATAAAATAAACAATATAGAAAAAAAATAAAGAAGAAAACAATTTATTATACTATATATAAATAATAGGATATGAAAATCTATAAATTATTTTACTTAACTTATTGTCATTGCAGTGAAATCTACTCTTATAAAAGTTAGAAGTATATATAATTTCGATAATAATCATCACTCTTTCTAACGATTATCTGAACCAAAATTTCACACCGAAAAAAAACCAAAATCTTGTTGAAGAGGTGTGGCCCAACAAGTAGTTTGTCTGGAGATCAATGTTTTCTTATTTTTGGGACTCTTCCATAAGTTGCACATTTGGTATACAAGCCAAAAGCATTAGTATTCAAGATAACTAGCTAGAGATGTGCACTCTTGGATGCAAAATCTTGGTGGGTAGATAAGTGTCTTCACCGTCGACAAAGTTCTTAGACTATTACTTCAAAAAAGAACACATGGAAAACAACAAGGCTTTGTTATTCTTTAAGCCACACTTTTTTACTTGGCCAAGTGGTTTCTATTTTGCCTTTACTCGCCCTCCTGTCGGTCTTCCAAAATTTTCTACAAAAAGTGGGGATTTGGCTTACTCCCTCCAAAAGATTAGCATTGTTTACACCTTTCTAATTTAGATATACTCAGTAGAATGCAACCACATGTTTGTTTTGTTTATCAATACAGTGCTACGTTATGGAGAAGAGATCGGTGCCCCCATTTAAAAGATACCTAAGTTTCATTAATACTCGAAATGAGTCCTCTACAATAAGGCGATATCTTACAATCGAAATATATTAATTAGTTGCAATTATTATATAATTTTTATTCTTATGCCTGGCACAGGCTATAATAGTGTATTATGGCTACCTTTCTTTTTTTTTACTTTTTCATCTTTGTTCATTTATGTTAGACTGTTTTAGAATTTGTTGAAAAGTTTTTTTTTTTCCCACCATGAGGTGTTTTTTTTTCTAAAATGTTTATGTCTTCTATAAACATGGCTTTATGTTTTTTTACTTTTATGTATGAATAAGGGTTTAATTATGTTGTTGGGCTTAGGTGGAAGAGGTTTGAAAGAAGGAAAAGATGGTCATAATAGGCAGTAAGTACTATCTGTTGAGAGCCAGGTTTTGTTCAATTGCAAGAGAGGCCTGGAAGAAGAAGAATCCTACTATAGCAAGTCGAATATAGGCACTCAGTGAGCAACTAGGTTAGTCTTTACTTGTAATTTAGGTATAGTTGTGTGGCCTTCGGGCGCGGCACATGTCATTTAGAGATAGTTCTCATATGCTATCTGCCGATATGTTCAGAGTTTATCACTCACCGATAAGTCTCTCTAAAATTTTAATAGTTTAGATTAATTATTACAAAGCCTAATAAAGTAAAGGCATGACTGCTGAATTTTTTTTAAAAAAAAATAATAATAATAATTTTGATAATAATAAATGTAATGATTTATATATTTTATATTCTGTTACCTTATATTTAATATTTAAATTTAAGTGCTATATAATAAAGTAAAAATAACAAGTATAAAACAATAAAAAAGATAGCATACAACGGCCAATTGATGATCAAAGAGATATCTTTAATTGATATGAAATTCTTAGTAAGTTAGGAATTCTAAGAGAGATAAACAGTTATTATGGCAGGTCGCATTGGGTTATCAGCTTGGTAAGTCTTTATTAGAATAAAGCATCACACTATCTTGATATAATATCTTGTATAATAGTTATATAGCAGTTCAAAAAATAAATAAAGACAGAACTGCTTAATATAAAAAAAATAAAAAAACATTAAAGAAGTCTAATTAGAAAAAATATACATGTCATAACAAAGATATTACAAATAAAAATATACCATATATTCCCGAAAATAAGCTACTCTGAAAATAAGCTACTCCTTACTTTTGAGCAAAAAAGTGAGAATTCTCTCTTACCTGATAATAAGCTATCCCCCAAATTTTTCAAAAATTTTTAACAGTTGTTATATATAAAAGTCAATTGTACTAAGTAAATATATATTTTGATCTTAATAAAAATTGTTCAGAATTTAAAAATACACATATTCTGAAAGTTACATACAATTTTTATTAATACATTTTTACATTTTAATTTAAATTTAAAATGAAAAAGTGTACTAATAAAAGTTATCCAAATTGTATGAAACATTCAAAATATGTGTATTTTTTAATTCTGAACAACTCTTATTAAGCTACTTTTACTGATTTATATAGTACTATTTTGTCTTATATATATAAAAACTACTTTTTCTTAATAAAAAATAGTCAAAAACAGTAAAAAACCTCTATTACCTGAAAATAAGCTACTTCCAAAATTTTTATGTAATTTTTTGCCCAAAAATAGTAGCTTATTTTTAGGAATATACGGTAGTTCCAGACATGTAGTCTATAGTTGGTAGTAGAATTTCTAAATTATGAAAATTACAACTTTTTACTAATGATAGAATTAATTATAGTGGGATGTTGTAGTACTATAATGCTATAATACTGCAATATTACACTACTAGTCGATCAAGATGTCACACAAATTAGATAAATAAATTTTTTACTATGAAATTTGAGTGATTGATACTCATATAAAAAATTTGATTTTTATAGTAAATTGCAATGCTTAGCCATTTTCAATCATTGTTTTCAGGGGTTTTCTAAAAGAAAACTATACTTATGGGACATAGTGAGTGTTTAAAAGTTAAATATTATGTGATGAGTAAGTTTAAAATAAGATAAAAAAGTAATACTAAAAGAATCTTGCTCATAAAGATAACCTTTCATTTTATATTCTATAACATCTTGCAGTATAATAGATCTTAACATTTCTCTGATTAATGAAGATATTTTTATATAATATAAATATTCTTAACAACTTTACTCTGATTTTAAATCTTTTTAACAAAAAAAAAATGAAGTACTAAAATATTTTTTATTGTCAAGAATAAACTAAAGATTTAAATACAAAAATTATTATTGTAGCTACTTATACTATATGAACTTAGTTTAGTTATATTATATGAATAGTTAACAAACATGTATTACTGTATTAATAAAGACATAGTGTGTGAAATTTGTTTTTTATTGAAAATAGTATTACTACATATACTGTATTTTTATTATTCCATCAGCAAAAATATATATGCGTAAACTTTCGTAAGTTTTTACGGTACGTAAGAAAATCGTAAACCTACGTAAAATTTAGCATAAAACTACGTAAATCTTACGGTGTGTAAGAAAATCATAAATTTACGTAAAAATTTTATGTAAATTTACGCGTTTCTTACGCACCGTAAGATTTACGTAAACTAACGTAAAATTTTTAAGTAAATTTACGATTTTCTTATGCATCGTAAGAAAATCGTAAATTTACGTAAAATTTGACGTTGGTTTACGTATAACTTACGCACCGTAAAAACTTACGAAAATTTACAGAAGTATATAAAAATTTATAAATCCTAAAATTTAAATCTCAAGAAAAATAAAACTATTTACGAAACTTTTAAAGATATATAAACTATTTTTTATAACTTCGCGAACTTACGAAAGTTTACAAAAGATTTAAATTTAATAATTTTTTTTTTAAATAACTCAATAACAGAATAAGAACTTGTAAAGCATTTTTTAATACTATGAAATATTTCGAAACAT